>MU185347.1:0-24403 GCA_016904865.1 Pissodes strobi
TTGCGGATCCCCCATATTTGAGCCGAAAAAAAGCCCCCGAAGTTCGAGTTTTGAGGTTAAAATTGTCAAAAAGCAAGCCATATCCGCAACATTGCAGTGCTAAAACTCTACCAATATTAAACAGTACTTACAGTGTTGCCAACTTGTGTTCATTCTCTTGAGTTTGAAGCTTATCCAAGTAGGTAATTATTAATATTTTTAAAAACGGTTTTATTAAGAAGAAACGAACAAATTTACAAAGCTAACCCAAGTTAACCGAAATTGTTTGGCCTAGGCTTGCGTGAAGAAAGGTTTGCGCTTCGCGCATTCCTTTCTTCACGCGAGTGCGTAGTGGCTTAAATGAGACGAAACTAACCCAAACTAACCGAAGCTAACCCAAACTAACCAGAGCTAACCCAAACTAACCAAAGCTAACCCAAAATAACCAAAGCAAACCGAAATTGATTCGCATAGGCTTGCGTGAAGAGAGGCTTGCGCTTCGCGCAAGCCTTCCTTCACGCAAGTGCGTAGTGGCTTAAACGAGACGAAACTAACCCAAACTAACCAAAGCTAACCCAAACTAACCCAGGCTAACAGAAATTGTTTCGCACAGGCTTGCGTGAAGAAAGGCTTGCGCTTCGCGCAAGCCTTTCTTCACGCAAGTGCGTAGTGGCTTAAACGAGACGAAACTAACCCAAACTAACCAAAGCTAATCCAAACTAACCAAAGCTAACCCAAAATAACTAAAGCTAACCGAAGTTGTTTCGCATAGGCTTCACGCAAATGCGTAGTGGCTTAAATGAGACGAAACTAACCAAAGCTAACCCAAACTAACCTAAGCTACCAGAAATTATTTCGCATAGGCTTGCGTGAACACAGGCTTGCGCTTCGCGCAAGCCTTTCTTTACGCAAGTGCGTAGTGGCTTAAACGAGACAAAACTAACCCAAACTAACCAAAGCTAACCCAAACTAACCAAAGCTAACCCAAACTAACCAAAGCTAGCCTAAACTAACCAAAGCTAACCCAAGCTAACCGAAATTGTTTCACGCAAGTGCGTAGTGGCCTAAACGAGACGAAACTAACCCAAACTAACTAAAGCTAATCCAAACTAACCTAAACTAACTCAAAAAATGAAAATGACTTATTTCCGCAAGAAGTTTTTTGCGGTATTATGTTTAGAAAAATATTTAGAATGAAAAACAGAAACATGTTTTCATGTAACTGATTTCAGTTATTCTAGAATCGAAAAAACTAAAATGATGCATTTCCGCAGAATTTTTTTTATGAATTTGTATTTGGTTTAAAAAATAATGAGAAAATTATCTAAATACAGGTATTAGTTAAATTATCATATAAAGACAAATCTAATTTTCTGGAAAACAAAACATTTGCGAAGAAACGAAACTTTTTTTTTGTGCTAGTATTCTTGTGTAGAATCGTCCTATAGAACGATATTTTTTGTAACCGATTTCCGCTAAAAGAAGAAACTTGAGCCCAAGACGGGTCAAGCGACTAGAATAAGTTTGGCATCAGCGTATTCCAGGGGCTAAAATCACGGCCACCTGTCGTATAGGTGGCCGTGCTAAAAATTGCCGCTTTACTCGTCTTCGATTGATTGTTGATTATTGTTAGTATGACATAAATTTTTAAAACTATTTTGATATATAAGCAAATTTAATTTATTTTTGTGTTCTAAGCTGTTCTATTTTAAGGTAAGCTTTCAAACAAAGTCAACAAAGCAAAGAAAAGTGTAGTAAAGTAGTAGAGGAAGTTCGCTGTTCCACGGCATTAACCTCAAAACTCGAACTTTGGGGCCTTTTTTTCGGCTCAAATATGGGGGATCCGCAAATTTTTTTCTCTTAAACTACTCTATAGGACACCCCCTTTCTAGTGAAAAAAATAAAATTGCGAAATTCCGAGGGTCGTGAAGTTTACCAGAACCAGTGTTAATATATGCAGGCAAATTTATTTATACCCGTCCAGCTAATTAAGAACCATTTTAAGAACAAATGAAAATGATTTAGAGAACGAAATTCCCGATGACTATAAAGAATTTTGGAATCTCGTAACCCCTGATAGACGTAATGTGGGAATGCCCTCTATGATTAGATTTAACAACAAAGTGGCCAGCAATCCCTTGAATATAGGGGAGACGGGGGTAGCCCCGGCCATCTTAGGAAAAAATGTCATTTATGCCACAGTAGTCATAATTTATGACAAAATATGGGATTTTTAAAATTGAGAAGCGATGTCTTTTAAATAATATACTTGAATCTTAAACAGAAAAAGTATTTTTCAATATAGCTACACGAAAATACAAAAGTGGAAATAAAATAGAAGTCTGAAATATGGAGGGTTGCCCCAGACACGTCTTTTTTGGTGGGGTAACATGGGACCAATCCAAATCAAATTTGCCGGAATATCATAGCACAATGAGCACAGCACAAACATAATTTGCAGATGTTTCCGGCAAGGCTGCGCGTTGTTCATGGGCTCATCCACGAAATTGTGGTATTGAATCCAGTCCTCTTCAAACGATTAATGACTCAAACGAGTAATGACTCAACCAAGGGGCGCTATTTAATATCCCCTTGAATTACCAGTTAAGTCAGGTTCGTTCGTTCGAGGCCCAAATAATAGACTTGAGTTTACTTAACTCTATGTATTGAGTATATCAATGAACAATGTTACAATGAAGGAGTCTAAGATATTAATTAAATGATGATACGCAGCTACGTTACATTAAAACCTATGAACGCTAATCAGGTCAGCTGTATTGCTGTCGTGTGCAATCCTATGCAGTTTATAAACGGTGTTATCATAATATTTAATAGTTACGATATCCTGTCGATGATATACAGGGTATATACTTATGCCGTTACACGTCTTTTTTGGTGGGGTAACATGGGACCAATCCAAATCAAATTTGCCGGAATATCATAGCACAATGAGCACAGCACAAACATAATTTGCAGATGTTTCCGGCAAGGCTGCGCGTTGTTCATGGACTCATCCACGAAATTGTGGTATTGAATCCAGTCCTCTTCAAACGATTCCTCACATGTGATACAGCAGGTTTCCTCTTGAGTTGGTAAAAGGCCTGATACATCTGGCATCAGTTTGCAGTTTTCTGATGTACTGGGTGTTGACTTATAACCATTCGTCTGATTAAATTTTGGTTTAAATTTTGTTTTTCCTTCAATTTTAAATTTTTTTAGGCGGGGTCTTTCGTTTCAATTCCCATTGACACAAAACGTTTTTAAACGGAGTGCAAGTTAGTACCTCGCTTTTCTCCGGTCTTCTTTTTCTTGAGTCCAATCTCTTCTTTCAGGCATCTGGTAGAGGACAAAATGACTCTAAAGTTTGCTTAAAGCCGCTTGTGTTACCTCTATAAATCAGTTGCCTTTTTCCATCATCCATCAAATCGATTGCATGAAATGCTTGTCCTCGCCTATCGTGAGGGAGACCCGGTGTAGAACTCCTTTTATTTATTGAATAAAACTCCAGGTTACTATACAGTTCTGTATTAATTATAGTAAGGAATATACAAGATAGTAACGCGTAACGCATACCAATGCGTCACTCAGTCTTCTCTCCCCTGGGTTGGTGTAGATTCGTACTATAAATATAATATTACAATAACAATACCAATTCAGCAAGGTTGTCTTGGCCTTGGCACACGCGTCGAGTATCTCGTTCATTGCAGTTAAACAATAATATTACGTGTAGTAGGTAATGTAAATAACCTTCGTCTAGACCTCCAAATATTCGGGTTGCCGTCACGATCTAATTTATGAAATACTGAGTGTTTTTCTGATACACTACACCTCCCCTCTTTTGTGAATGCTCCTTATTTCTGGCAGGGACGTCAAACTGGTGAGAGCAGTTTGATTACGGGGAGTGACGCCCCCGCCATTCCGAGTTGCCACGGGATGTGGCCCATCAAATCCCATCGCCCTCCTCCAGGCTGGAGAACACCAAAGTACAAAGTCTGGAGCTAATCACTAGGGAGTGACCCAACAAACCCTATTTTTACCCCTGTCAGACTAGGGACCACCAAAGGAAAGAGTCTGAGGCCGATGCATCCAGTGGAAGCGGCCCTAGGTGGTAGATGCATACGCCTACTCGCATCGTCCGGTGAAAGACCACCCCACCAGAACTGGGAAGCGCTAAGTGGTTTTCCCGAGTCACGTTCCGCTGCCGCGCTGGTGGTTCCGGGTTCCACAGTAGGAATATAATAATATGGACATGATGGTGCTTCCAGGATCAAAATATTCCGGAGGTAAACTCCCCGGCCATTCGGATCTCCGGGCGCTGGGTGGCCCTGGGAGCCCTTCATTCCGCATTTCACAGACAGCAAAGATACCGAAACAATTTAGAATTAATTTCTGCAACATAAGAGGCCTAAATACAAACATAAATTCGGTACACCAACATCTACAAGAAAATAGACCACACATACTAGCCCTTACAGAAACACAAGTATGTTCCACAACAACAACAGTGAACCACCCTTATCCTGGTTACGACTTCCATACCCGATTTAGACATAAGTTCGGAATATGCCTTTTTGTCCGAAGCGACCTTTCATGTCACCGCGAGGAAACACTCGAACCGAACAACCTTGACGTCATGTGGCTCAAGTTCACCGCCAAGGGATTAACCAAGTTTATATGTTGTCTCTATCGCCCTCCGAGCGATAGAGCCTACCAAAGCTTTTTTTCAACACTAGCTACCACTTTTGACTCAATACAGGTTGATCACCCCAGTTCAGAAATAATCGTTCTGGGAGACTTCAATGCCCACAACATCAACTGGCTCAAACATCACAACAAGACCGACAACGAAGGTAGAGAGGCTGAAGCATTCGCCATCAGCTGCGGGCTTACTCAAATTGTAGACGAACCAACTCGAATCTCAGAAAGGGGCGAATTCGCCGCCCTCCTGGATCTTTTTCTAACCACCAATCCTGACCAGTACACAGTTACAGTTGGTCCACCATTAGGTACTTCCGACCACAAACTTATTACAACGGTTTGTGAATTGCCACTCATACAGAAAGATCCACCATTGCCTCGCAAAATCTGGCATTACAATTCTGCAAACTGGGACGATCTAAGGGAGTTCTACCTAGATTTTCCTTGGCTCGACGTCTGCTTTGGCGCTGACGACCCGTCAGTCTGCTGCGAAAAGATCACGCAAGTAATCTCCTCAGGAATGGAAGCATACATCCCAAATTCCATCAAGTTACCATCAAAAGGAAAGCCCTGGTTCGACAGAAGATGCGAGAGAGCTGTGGGTAGGAAACAGCAAGCCTACAAGTACTGGCAGCAAAATCAGACCGCTGAAAATCGCAATTATTTTGTCGAAGCGAGAAACGAATGCAAGCGTGTTATCGACGAAACTAAGGACAAACACAATCAAAGGATCAGGAATAAACTTTTGCAATGCCCCAGTGGCTCCAGGAATTTCTGGTCGGTAGCAAAGGCAGTAAGTAACAACTTTACAGAAACCTCTCTCCCACCTTTGACAGACGAACGTGGCATCACTGCGACTACAGCCAAGGAAAAAGCAAACATGCTCGCCAAAGTGTTTTCTTTGCACTCTACCTTAGACGTCCCCCAAGGCAAGACTCTCCCCACCATATCGAACATCAACACTACCATGGCAGAAGTCAAATTTCATCACCGTGATATTCGTAAAATCCTTAAAAATCTAGATACGCAAAAGGCATCAGGACCGGACGAAATACCTGCCATCGTGTTAAAGAACTGCGCCAACGAACTAACACCCGTTTTTTCCAGGCTTTTTTCTCTATCTTATGGAAAAGGGATTTACCCATCTTCTTGGAAAGTCGCTCGAGTGCAACCTGTTCCAAAAAAAGGCAAGAAAACCACGCCCTCAAACTATCGTCCAATTGCCTTGCTTCCAGTAATCTCCAAAGTCTTGGAACGTGTAGTCAATCAGCAACTACTCAAGTACCTCGAGAACAACAAAACAATCAGCGATAATCAATACGGCTTTCGCAAAGAGAGATCGACAGGAGATATATTGGCCTATGTCACTCATATATGGAGTAGGGCAATTGAGAACTACGGAGAGTCTCGAGCGATTGCGTTGGATATTTCAAAGGCATTCGACAGAGTTTGGCATGACGGACTGCTCAACAAACTACCGTCCTTCGGACTGCCAGCCTCTCTTTGCAGCTGGCTTGCCAGTTTCCTTAAGAGCCGATCTCTGCACGTTGCAGTCGATGGACACATCTCGGACAATTTCACCATCAACGCGGGCGTGCCTCAGGGCGCAATACTTTCACCAACTCTGTTCCTCATCTATATTAATGACCTGCTGACCGAAACAAATAATCCTGTTTACAGTTTTGCAGATGACAGTACCCTTGTCTCCCACTTTAGATCAGAAAAAACCTTACCAGCGACTGAGACTCATCACCGCAGACAGGAGCAGATTATGGAAATTAATCAAGACCTGGAAAAAGTTCAACTTGGGGCGACCGAAATTTGGTCCAGTTCAATGCAGCAAAGACCCAAGCAGCCACGTTTACCAAGAGGGCCAGTACAGCGGGCCGCATTTTTCTATACGCCAAGCGTGATCGCGAATCGGGTCACGCCGAACTTCGGGTACTAAATACCATTTGTGATCGCAAATCACCCGCGCTAAAGAGCACACGTTGTCGCACACTCCTACAGCCTAGTTATAAAATACGGGTATGAAACAAAATTGCTTTATATAGAGAAAGTTCTACTTACTTGAGCTCTCGTGTTTAATCTTCACATGTGTTCTGAAAAAATAGCGTGATTTTTCTGTGAGAGAGGGTGATAACTGATAATAATTATAAACGTTAAGAGTAAAAATAATATGTATTAAGCATATTCTGGTCATATAATTTGGCAATGTTAAGTTAGTACTTTCTATAAGAACAAAATTTTACATTTTAAGTACTTAGCATTTTAAGAACATTTTTATTTAATTAACAACATAAACTGTCATGCCATAAAACTAAAGAAAATAAATGGCTGCATTCGAGTACATCTTAAAAACAGCAAAACTTGCAGAAGAAATAAAATAAGCTAAAGAACGAAACTAAAATAATTACTGTGCACTTTTCGAGCTCCCAGAGCTACATTTTGTTTTACACAAGTGCCCAAGTTATGAGGAGCTAGATTTGCTTTGTTCTTGAAGTTAGTAGGCTTCCTCCCAGACTGAAACCGCCTTCTGCCAGTAAATGTAGTTTTTCTTCTGGCCACACTAGTTGGCTGTACAGATATTTTCACACCTTTTCTTGTTGTGTGTACCATTTCTCTTTTTGATGATAAGCAACGTTTGAACGCTGTGTACAGTCCACTTAAAATAGAAGATGAACTGAACTATTCATATTTTTTTGTAGTTCTGAATGCAGGCTATGGCTCCACCTTAAAAATTCTCGGGGTCGTCTTTAAGATTTTTTATAATTCTGTTGTCCAGATCAGTTATGAAATTTTTCCATTCACTTAATAATTCTGTATTTTCGTTTTCAATATTATTATTATCATCGCTTAACTTTGTTGTATCAATGGTTTCAAAATCATTATGACTTGTATCATCAACTGCATTATTTACAATAAGATTTGGCTGACTATTAGTTTGGTTTTTACCCAGCTGAGCATTTCATTCAAGGAATTTTCAAGAAGTAAGGGTTGAAGTAAATGTAAAGGTGGTTCACTACCTGTGGCAATTTCAAATAAAATTTCTTTTTGCTGTTCTGAAAAAATGTTGCAAGCACTGTTAATGTTAACTTTTTTATGACTCCAGCCTGATGCTTGCACATTTTCCCAGTTTTGCCTTGGGGACAAGAACATATGCAAACTTCCATATCAATAAAATATACTTCTTTTTTAATCTGAATTTAAAAAAGTATATTGCATGTGCCCCGTTTTGTAATATTATTGAGATCAACATCTTTTTCATCATTCACATTGATTTTATTTAGTACTAAATCCAAAAGTCTTTGGATTAAAGTGATAATTATGTGCTACATTTTATTTACTTTTCTTCAGTAAAAGATAAGGCAAAAATAAAAATAAAAACAGCCGCCTGACAGTACCGTTTTGACGCAAAGGTTTATTTTTAATTTGTTCCCGAATGTGTGGCAAAACACCTAACTAAACTAGCAAAATAGCATCTTTATAGCCATATGTTTGATCAAACTGCTTTTGCACTACAGTTTTTAATATTCAAAATTTTTCAAACCACAAAACCTTACTTATCTTATGTTCGATTTAGTATGTATTCGTCCAGACAGTGCAGACTTTTAGTTAAATCTTGATCATACTGGAGTAGCAGTGAAATTGTTACATAGTACATAGCAAATAAGACACGCTTCAACCAAAACTTTCATCAAACTCCGGTACTTACCTCAACCTCTTATTTTGCTTTAAAATTTATTCTGAACGATTGTTCAGAAATTCCTCGATAACTATAGCCATCTGGGAAACAAGCGAAACTATTAATTTTAACTATATATTTTAAAATTAGAACAAAAACATAACCTCTACTACATGCTTTGACAAGGCTTTGACCTTTAAAACTGATTAGATTGTATTGCAGAGTCGCGAATTTGCGACAACGTGTGCTGTTTAGCGCGGGTGATTTGCGATCACAAATGGCATTTAGTACCCGAAGTTCGGCGTGACTCGATTCGCGATCACGCTTGGCGTATAGAAAAATGCCAGCGGGCCCTGACATCATTATGGCAGGGTCGACCATTCATTCATCCTCGTCAATCGGACTGCTGGGTATCTCGGTCAACAGCAATATGTCCTGGCATGACCACGTTGCTAACATCGCAAAATCAGCCTCCCAGAAGCTTGGTGCGCTATTTCGCAACAAAAAACTCTATACACCGCAGCAGTTGCTCTTGCTCTACAAAGCGCAAATAAGACCGTGCTTAGAATATTGCTCACATATCTGGGGTGCCGCACCAAAGCACACCCTAAAGCTGCTGGATTCGATTCAGAAGAGAGCTGTGCGTCTCGTCGGCGACCCGGAGTTGACCCGGAATCTAGATAGTCTGGAACACCGCAGACATGTAGCCGAGATATCTCTGTTTTACAGATACTTTCACGGCAGATGTTCCCAGGATTTGGTCCGCCTCATCCCGCCCCTGGCAGCTCCTGTCAGACAGTCACGACAGACGGCAAGAGCGCACCAGTTCGTCGTACAACTGGAAACACCTAGAACATCGCTTTACAAGAACTCCTTTGTCTGGCGCACTGCATCACTGTGGAACTCACTCCCAGGACATCTGTTCCCAATAATTACAACTTACAAATATTCAAGAGCCGTGTCAATCAACATCTTCGCACACACACCGCTCGTCGAGTGCCATAGGGTCTCCCTTTAGTGTGTGTGCCCTGCCATAAAAAAAAAAAAGTGGCAAAAATAAGGACATTCGAATAAACATAATTTGTAAACGTTCTAAAATGTAAAAGATAAACTATATAACATAATAATAATAATGAACTAATAATAAAATGTTAAAAATGTTTATATATCTTGTTAAAAATAGTATTTGTGATAAAAGTTTTTTGTGTGGCAGTAACTATCGGTTACTACAGTTTGTTCTTTTTGCTTTTTTTTTGCTTGGCTGGTAAAATACCAACATTATATATTTAAAATCTCAATAATAATGAATATTCAGTCAATATGAGCGATTATTGCCCTTCTATCCACACAAAATACGAACTTTTTTAAAGTTTTTGACTGGTTTTTTTTTGCTTGGCTGGCCAGCCCAAATGCAAAGAGGTGTTAAAATAATTAAAATTCTAATAAATATATACATAAAAGTAGAAAAATATATACATAAAGTATAAAAATATACATAAAAGTAGAAAAATATACACATTAAAGTAGTAAGAAAAGTACATTATACCTTATACATACTGATGAGATTATAAAATATTCGATTCCCGGCCGGAGAGCGATAAAAGTAGTAGCTATTGTAGTTCTACAATAACAACCGTGGAAGTACTACTGCGTTATCTAAAAGTATCGTGCATGTTTCGGTACTTGGAAAACGTTGACGGTATAAGCCATATAACAGGTCACGGTAACCTCACGGGTATATTGTAGGCCTTAGCCTTTCGTGGCCTGTGACACACACATAAAAAACAGATATATCCAGTGGTGATGTTTGCTTTGAAGTTGTAACAGGGTTATCCAACGAGGACTAGACAAGGCGTATTTTTACTTTCCCTGTACTTTTATAAAAAAAAACTGATAGCCATCTTATGTAATTTTCTCCCGCGAATTCGGATATGTTCAGCAAAAAACAAACGAACATCGTAAAGCCGTCAAAAACGACTAACTTAGGTTTTTTTAAATGGAATACCCTGTATATTATTGCATATTTGCATTGTGCGAAAAAGTCTAGACATATTTCATGAATAATGTCCTATACCTATCTCTAACGGTTTTTGAAATATTGACAGTTGAAAATCGACTATTTACCAAGTTTGAGAGCTTGTAAAATATAAACGGCTAAAGATAGAACAAAACAGTTAGCACCTTCCTATATTGGTTTTTCACAAGCTATCGTATGATACTAACTTTAGATTTAAGCGGAGGGTAAAAAATCCCGGATAAATTTAACCTCTGGTTAAATCTAAAGTTAGTGTCATACGATAGCTTATGAAAAACCCATATAGTAAAGTGCAAACCGTTTTGTTCTATCTTTAACCGTTTAGATTTTACAAGCTGTCAAACTTGGTAAATGGACGATTTTCAACTGTCAATATTTCAAAAGCCGTTAGAGATAGGTATGGGACATTATTCATGAAATATGTCTAGACTCTTTCGCATAATCCAAATATGCAATAATATACAGGGTATTCCATTAAAAAAAACCTAAGTGCTGAACATATCCGAATTCGCGGGAGTAAATTACATAGGATGGCTATTTCAGTTTTTTTTATAAAAGTACAGGGAAAGTCAAAAATCGCCTTGTCTAGTCCTCGTGGTGCTGTATGGTGTGCTGATGTAAGGTGTGTTTGTGTGTCTTGTAGTGGTATATGGCGCGGTGGTGTATGATAAGGTGTGTATGATATGCTGGTGTGTGGTATGATGATGTGAGGTCTGGTGGTGTCAGGTGTGGGGTGTATGGCGTGGTGGTATATGGTGTGGTGGTGTATGGTGTAGTGGTGAATGGTGTGGTGGTGTAAGATGTGTTTGGGTGTGGTGTGGTGGTGTATGGCGCGATGTTGTATGATAGGGTGTCTATGATATTGTCATGAATAGCTTCGGGGGTAGCGTGTTTATTAAAGAATAACTTCTCAGAAAAGAGCCGCGTCGCGATTAGTACACTGACGGGGTCTCAATGCTTCCTTTAATCTACCAATGGATGTTCTACTTGTGAGAACACGCCTTGTTTAGCGTGCCGGGGGGTAACTGAGGTAGACCGGGACCGAGTTACGTGGAGTAAGAAGGGATGATAAAATAAGCACGTTTAGTTTATAACAACAACAATGTATTAACGATAAAACTTTAACAATAATTATTGGTCAGAAAAAATGAGGTTCTATTTTACCCGATTACTACCGTGCGCATGTTTTCTCGATTTGATGTACTGTTTATAGGTCTTTGTTTATTGTCTTATAATTTATAGTTTTTCTTAAGAGTTGGGTTTTATTTAAGAGCACTAAAAGATTTCACTAAACTTTTTAACTGACTATTTAGACACTTGTCTTTCTCAACACTCTGACAAACTTCTTGTCAGGACTTTACTATGGAGGTTGTGAAACCCCTGGTCCGAGCAGTCGTCAAATGGCTAACCGGTACCAGGTTTGGAAGGAATGGACTAGAACCTAAAGCAGCCGTATAGCTAACTTTAAGAGCAGATAGAACCCAGAAGGCAGTCGTCAAATGGCTAACCTTGGGAGCTGGAGGCGAGACTAAAGTCTGCCGAACTGAGGGTTCGTTAGCGTATTTATACTAAAAAAGTGATGATCATGGTATGCTTAAGGTTCAAAATCGCTCCCGTTGATTACTCGCATTGTTTATAGTTTGCTTATAATGTTTATATAACAATCTCCAAGTTCAAGTTCAAACTTACGACAGGGTGATATTTCTTTAGTAGCTTATGCATTTTAGTAGATTACAATATGCTGGTGTGTGGTGTGATGATGTGAGGTCCGGTGGTGTAAGGTGTGGGGTGTATAACGTGGTGGTGTATGGTATGGTGGTGTATGGTGTGAGGGTGTACGATGTGGTGGTGTATGATAAGACGACGAATCTTCACCTGTAATATGTGCTAAGTTAGAATACGTGTGCTTATTTTTCGAAGAGCTACTAATAACTTTGGAAATCGTAGTGGCTGATGGCATTCGGCGATTTTGCTTTTGACAAATAATTGATTATTGAGTTATAGTTTTTTTTATATTTTTGAACTCTAAAAATTTTTTCCTTAGATGATTGCTTTGATATTTTAGGTTATTACCGTTATAAATTATTGGCTTAGTACATAAATAGATGCTGTATTAGATTTTTACCTATTTGTATCCCAAATATTGCCTTTTTTCTACTTCTGTTGAATTTTCACAATCCAGATAGAAACGAAAAACTTAAAGCTGAATATTTGATTATATACGATGTATCAGGTTGTTCGGACGTAGAAAACCGTAGTAGATAATGACGAATCTATCAATTCAAACCAAGGCAGTAATTTATTTAGAGTGCGAGAAACCCAATTAGAGATTCACTACATTTAAAATCTATTATTTTATTTTTTCCCATTCAAATCCCTTCGACGTGGCTATAAAGTGCTCTAAAATAAAAGACAGGAGAATTTGACAGCACCATTTAAAGGAGATGCTTTTTCTCTTATTTGATTTTTAAAACACATTAGTTCTCTCAAAATATATTTGTTCGATATTGGTGCACTTCGTTACTTTATTTCTTTTCCGGCACTTCTGTCGAAACTTTTCTACACAAGGCAGGCAAAACTACCAAGTAAATATTAGCCTGTCCTAAGTTTGAACTTGAAGTTGAAAGATATTATGTAAATATTCAAGACAAATCATAAACAACGCGATCAAGCAACGAATGCAATTATGAACCTTAAACTTAGTAAAGTTTACTATATAAATACCCAAGCAAACCATGATTTTAATAGACTTTCTTTCAACTAGTTCCTTACAGCACACATGTGCCTAGGGTTCTGGCGGCCTATCCTAAAACCCAATTCTCTGGCTGCAACTGAGTTTCGCAGCACACATGTGCGTGGACTTATGGTTATCCACATAAAGTAAGAAAGTCGAATGTATGATAAAATTGTTATAGTTCTAAGAAAGAGAATTTCAAAGTCGAATCTGTTAAATAGTTAAAGTGAAATCTAAACTCAGGACGAAATTAAGCTAAACTAATCTGCTATTAAAAATGTTCAAATACCTACTTAAATTAAATATCAAAAGCTAACTATAAATAAAACACAACATAACTCTTAAAATTAATTATAAAGGGTGGACAAGACTTTCAAAAGAATTCCAAGTATACTTCAACCGAAGAGACATGCGCATTATCATAATCGAGTACAGTGTAAATTTATTAAATTTTTGGCCAATAGACATTGTTCTTGATTTTAACAAAAATATCTTCTTCATCATCTTTTCTCACCTGACGTGCATCAATCCCTAGTCTGAGTTACATAACCCTCACGCCAACCAAGGCGTGGTGTCACAAAATACAGTTCCCAAAACATGCACCTACCTGGTAGTGGGCGATTTCAGTTCTCCTCGTGACAATATTACTAAGTTTTACTAAGTTTTAGCATAGTCCGTCAGGAAGTCACATATCTATGAAATACTATTGCTATTAGGCTATACTTGAAAATTGTAGCTGACCCCTCCGTGTGGTGGAAGATGCAATTTTCAATTTATGTCTTATTGCTCCTTTCATTTCAACCAATCATAATTTCCAAGAAATATCTGCTGATTCGAAAGAGTTCTTACAGACCCTTGTGTAGTAAAGATAAGTTAGTTCTAGATGCTTTTTTGGACCAACACACAAAGTAGCAGAGATTATGTACTATGAAGACTTAATCTTACTGTTTCTATACATTATGCAGAATTATACCTTCATACGTACCTTCCTGGGGCGAATTTTGTAAATATCCCTTTTAATCGATATTTAAACATTATTTATTCTTATTTACATTTTAAACAACTTTTCTATCAGCAATATTTTTTAAATATATTGAAAACCCAAAAAATGGGTATCCAATTCTTGCGGTCTTTATTCAGTAATATAGTCATACTTTTAAAACTTTCTCCATTAAAAGTCCAAAAAAGCTATAAAACCTGAAGCTCCTTTTTAAAATCAGGACTTGTGTTCAAGTATAGCGGACACTCTCAGAAATAGGTCGTGTATAAATCGTCAAATTTATAACATTTATAGCTATAATACAACAGGGACTTCCATCGTATCAGTGTGAACTATGAGAAAATATAAAATATCGTAATCCTCTAAAACTATCATTGGAATGATTGCGAGTCCACTAGATTTGATAGGTCTTTGTCGTGTGATGAGGTAAAACCTGGAAATAGATTTTGCCGGGAAACGTTGAATTGGCACTGAAATCATACTATAAAAACTTCCATATTTTTATGTGCCTCGACCAAAAACTATAACAATAAATATTCAGCATATAGCAGCGAAATAGATTTTAAGTCATTGTAAATAAATTTTAGGTCTAACCTAAATATAAAATAAATTTAATCAACTGCCTCACAGGTATTTGGATGTAATTGAAAAATTGCGAAGAGTTATATCTCTAAATGGGTTTATAATTGAGGGCAGTAGGCGAATTACTTCACACCGTTGTGTCAGACAAAGAACGTTGAAAGGCCCTAAGATAGAAGGAAAACCATTTTGTTAATACATATAAAACTTGCATGAGCAATTGTATCTACATTTTTGACGACGTCTCACTAAGAAATAATATCCTTAAAAATAAAATGTATATCACACACACCTCTATTATGTATATTTGAGTAGCTCAAAATTGATAGTTGTTGTTTGGCTCAAACCTCGTTGCCAAATTATTGATGAGCTAAGATTATGTTTAAGATTACCTAAATCTCATTATCCGATTGAAAATTCATTGAGGTTGCAGGGCGATAAAGGCTTATAATATCGAAAGTGTTGTCTTTAACATACAACTATCGCTCTTATAGAATGCGTATTAATACGACAGAACCGAAAACTTCGACAATGCAAGATTAATATTATGAAATACATGCATGTATGTTTTCTATTTTGAAAATACTTTCCACAATTGAACATAAGATAACTTGGGCCTGGAGCAGGCATAGCATGACTTTATTATACTCATTACTTTTACAAGAAGTAATATTCTGGGGAAATCAAGAGTATTGAATAATAGTTCATGATACCGTCCTCGGTATCATGTTGCAGTCGAGCACTCGTAGCTGATTCTTTTGTCTTTATGGGAACTCGTATTGTATAATAGGCTATAGGTTGTATAATGGTTGGATATAATTTTTGAAAAATTTCTTTTCTACTTTGAATTTTTCTTACAAGGACTTGTAGGGTTTTTGCCTGGAGCTTTTGTCTGGAGTTTTTTTAGATGGAGCAGGTTGTTTTTATCTGGAGTTATTTTTGTTTGGAGCAAGTTTTATTTGGAGCGAGATTAAGTAGCTAACCAAGTAGCTACGAGTCAGTACAGTTGATTGTGTTACCTCAAATGCCACTGGGAGTTTATGGGTCCCAAGGCGCTTAGCAGCAGCCTACGTGCAGAAGGCCGGAGGTGATATCGGCGAAGACCAGAAAAGATAAGTTTAGGGGATCTTTCTACATAATATTATTGGCGTGTTTTTAGTATTTTCCAGCGTTGTAATAGATTGCGTGTTTTAGTTTCTTTCCTGCGTGGTATTGATAAATAGTTTTTGGAACTGTTTCGGTGTAAGCACAGTATAGCAATGCTAATCTAAGTACCTGCTCTATTTACTAGTGTGGATCGATTAATGCTCATAGTTTCTTTTATATATTATATTTGTTTATTCTTACAATTTGATTTATATTGTGGTAAATGATCAACATTGTCGTTCTGATTTATTGAATATCAGGTTTTAATAATTTTACATAACGGTATTTCATAATCTGAATCATAATGGTTTATATATGTACAACTGCGGGACGTATACCATGGTAGACGCCCAACGAAGTTTAGCAGTAATAAGTATTATCCTGATTATTACTAGTATGATGAGGCGATAGATGCCTTAGGTATATTGCGTTTATAATTAATTGTTGAAATTGGTTTTTGATCTTTTGTATTCGTTTGGTATATGATATTGTTACTTCCGTTATAACTAAACGTGCCTAACTATTGTTCGATCATTCTTTATCTATTTCACTTCCATTATAACTCAATTTAATTAAAATTACAGGTTGTATGTATATTGTATACACAACTGATCTGGTTCTATATTTATGAGCATATAGGTTATTACCTGTTTCCAATTAAGCTTTTACATTATTTTTTTTATATTCATATCATTTTGTTTATTGAAAGAAATATGACAACACGTTATCGGCAAACCTAATGAGCGCCAATAAACTTAAACCTGCACGAACGTACGGTCGTTTACTTGCTCTGAAATACCTCAATCAAGCAAATGTAGTTGATAGTCGTTTGATTTTGAATCGCCCTTTAGGAATCTTAAGACCGAGGATCTTCTAGTTTGGGTCTGCAGATTTAGTTATTTCAAACTAGTGGTGCCCTGGTCAAGAGTAAATAAGTGACACACTCCCACGCCGACGAGCAAGTAGGAGCACATGTTGCGCTGGCCGCATCCTTAAGGGTAGGTCTTATTTATTATATATTGCTAACATATTTAAAAGGGTTTTTCGCGCAACGATTCGAAAGACGATGAAAAGACCTTTCGAAATCTGACCTGCTTCTTGAAATCCGTGCAGTAATTTAGGAATCACAAGGTATCAAATTTGACTGAAAAATGCGCTTGTAATGGATTGATCGTCGGTTTTCTTTGTCCTGCCAGCAATACATAATATCATACAGCTTTAGGTACGTTTTATTTCATATTGAAGATGTTATTAAATTGGGTGGCAACCATCGTGTTGTATTGTACGTGTGTCGCAGGACAATGTAAAGCTGGCCTGTGGGTCGATTTTTTCTGGCCCTTTAACATTGAACTTAGCGTTCGAGGTGGACAATCTGGACTTGACCTCGTTCTCTTTCTTAGTAAACCCTCCAAAGATGAAGTAGTGCATACGCCTGATTAAAAGTTTAAGAATTTCTAATTCGCCCTTATGGGAATAATCTTATTACGGGCAATGAAGTTGGCAGTTACTAGTTTGGTGGAATGAATTAATTGACTGGATTTGTTGGATTTTGGTTTGGAGTCAAGATTTCTTTTGGTAAACTGGCCACGTGCGGAGGTTTCCGGAACAAAATACGCCGTTTCTTTCCTCGAGGGATACCTATAGGAGAAAGAGGCTTGCTCCCAATCATCCTCACCATCAATAACCCTACGTAGTTAGGTAAATAAATATATATATACCTCACATTTTGTACATACTCATTTATTTTCTGTACAAAGGGATTTCTTTTATCAGGGTGTAAGTAGCTGGATTATACTTTTCTAACGGTTCTCAGAGGGGATTGAATCTACTGCACAATACTACTATCTAGAAAGTGTTACTTTTGAAAATTTACTAATTCTTGCACCTATATCATTCAATATCATCAAACATAAGATAACTTGGGCCTGGAACAGACATAGCATGACTTTATTATACTCATTACTTTTACAAGAAGTAATATTGTGGCGAAATCAAGGTTATTGAGTAATAGTTCATGATACCATCCTCGAGCACTCATAGCTGATTTTTTGTCTTTATTGGAACTCGTATTGTATAATAGGATATAGGTTATATAATTTTTAATAAATTTCTTTTCTACTTTCAATTTTTCTTACAAGAACTTGTAAAGCACTACATAAGCTTAGTCAATTTAGATTTAATATTAATTGCATAGATGTACAGCTTTGTTCATGCCTATGGGTATAACTGTTAAAAGAGCAAATTAAAATAAAACAGCGGATATATTGTTGTTTAGTTTTTCTTAGGTTTTTTTCATTATGTTATTATTATTTTAAATACTCTTTGTGTGGAGAGTGTTCTAAAAAAGGAAGCTTCCTGAAATTGCATACTTAGAGCTTGTTCTCTTTTAGGATCTTTGCCTGGAGTTTTTGTCTGGAGTTTTTTTAGATGGAGCAGGTTATTTTTATCTGGAGTTATTTTTGTTTGGAGCAAGTTTTATTTGGAGCGAGATTAAGTAGCTAACCAAGTAGCTACCAGTCAGTACAGTTGATTACGTCAAATGCCACTGGAAGTTTATGGGTCCCAAGGCGCTTAGCAGCAGCCTACGTGCAGAAGGCCGTAGGTGATATCGGCGAAGACCAGAAAAGATAAGTTTAGGTGATCTTTCTACATAATATTATTGGCGTGTTTTTAGTATTTACCAGCGTTGTAATAGATTGCGTGTTTTAGTTTCTTTCCTGCGTGGTGTTGATAAATATTTTTTGGAACTGTTTCGGTGTAAGCACAGTATAGCAATGCTAATCTAAGTACCTGCTCTATTTACTAGTGTGGATCCATTAATGCTCATAGTTCTTTTATATATTATATTTCTTAATTCTTACAATTTGATTTATATTGTGGTAAATGATCAACATTGTCGTTCTGATTTATTGACTATCCGGTTTTAATAATTTTACATAACGGTATTTCATAATCTGAATCATTATGGTTTATATATGTACAACTGCGAGACGTATACCATGGTAGACGCCCAACGAAGTTTAGCAGTAATAGGTATTATCCTGATGACTAATATTACTAGTAAGATGAGGCGAAAGGTGCCTTAGGTATATTGCGTTTATAATTAATTGTTGAAATTGGTTTTTGATCTTTTGTATTCGTTTGGTATATGATATTGTTATTTCCGTTATAACTAAACGTGCCTAACTACTGTTCGATCATTCTTTATCTATTTCACTTCCATTATAACTCAATTTAATTAAAATTATAGGTTGTATGTATATTGTATACACAACTGATCTGGTTCTATATTTATGAGCGTACTTGTTTCCAATTAAGCTTTTACATTCTTTTTTTTATATTCATATCATTTTGTTTATTGAAAGAAATATGACAACACGTTATCGGCAATCCTAACGAGCGCCAATAAACTTAAACCTGCACGAACGTACGGTCGTTTACTTGCTCTGAAAAACCTCAATACCTCAATCAAGCAAATGTAGTTGATAATCGTTTGATTTTGAATCGCCCTTTAGGAATCTTAAGACCTTGGATCTTCTAGTTTAGATCTGCAGATTTAGTTATTTCAAACTTGTGGTGACCTGTCCGACCTTCTTTTTGAAATCCGTGCAGTGCAACACGTTTTTCCTATTAAAGTTACCAAGTAAAGATTTTATTTATAAACACTCCTAGCACCGGAGAGTCGTGTTTACAAAGCCCGGCTCCGGTAGTGGAGTCGTAGAGCGCCACCAGTTTTTCCCAATTAAACTGAAAAAGCTCCGCTGGTGTTGTACGGGGTTGCTAGGCACGCTTATCAAACAAAGAAAGTCAATCCTTAACTTAATAAAGAAAACACTATCTAAAATTTAAGGAACAATCTATTTGCTACTAAGTTCTTTTTTTTTTAATCACAGCAACAATCCTACAGTATAATTTGCAATTTAAAGACAAAGGAATGTCAAATGACTATTAGAGTAATTGATAAATAGAGTACAATATGGAGATTGTACGGAGACCAATTCTGCTGTTAACTCGGTACTGTATGCCTTACAACTAAATGCTCTACACACTACAATCCGAAGTGATCACTTTGATTTCACCTAAGCTTATTACACATACATATATGAATGCGTGTGCTAGTAGCTGCACCAATTATAAATGTAGCAGTAATAGTAGGTAGTGATAAATGACCACAATAATTAAATCAATTGACCCGATAAATGAATAAAAAGAATAAAATTATTGAAAACTATCTTAAAGCTCGGCTGTCAATGCTTTATATTAAAAAAAGCGAAAATTAAGAGCGATTATATCAATCGGTCAGAAAAATAAATGAATAATGAAACTTGGCTCTTTTAAGGCACAACCTATAGTGCAAAATTCTTTATTATTAATCACAAAAAATAATAAAGATAGATGTATCTGTACGATACCCCGTTAGATCCGATTCGTCACACTCAGTAGTGGAGGTAAGAAGTACCTCTGGTGAGGGCGCCGGGCACCTGTAGGTACTGCTATTGCACTGGCCCCGAGGATAGAACTAGCAAAGGGCTCGGTGATAAAATTGGCTGTGGTGTAGGCCGGAGATAGGTTCGGCCCGGAGACAGGATTGGCCCGGAGATAGGACCCTGTAATAACCCAAGACGCATTAGACAAAGCCCCCTTACTGCTATGGCACTGGTCCCGAGGGTAGAACTAGCAGAGGACTCGGTGATAAAATTGGCTGTGGTGTAGCCAGGAGATACGTTTGGCCCGGAGACAGGATTGGCCCGGAGATAGGCCCCTGTAATAACCCAATACGCATTAGACAAAGCCCTCTTACTTCAATGAAAAAAAACTATAGCCCCCCTTGCATAAATATATTTTCTTTATAAAACAAATCCCCCCCAAAAATTAACAATGGACTTTCAATAAACATCAGCAAATAAAAGAAATACAGAAGGTACAAACAACTTGAATATAAAAAAAAGAGAAGGCATGAGTCACCCCTAAAAGAAAATGTAAATTTCTCGATATGATCAAAACTAAAGTCACATTCAAAAAAAATCAGATATGATAAAATGGAATAGATAAGATAACACATGGGATGCAATGCAAATGGTGGACAATGCACAAAAAAAGGGTTAACACAGATAAAGCAATTAAATGGTTAAATTAGACAAAAAGAACTGTAGCAATAACTGCCTCGCTTTTGACGGAGGGCGGCTAGAGAGAGTCGACGGTTTCGGTCTTATACGACGAACTGGGAATGCCTCTAGAAATAAGGGAAATGTCTACGTGCTTCACAAGCAATAGAAAAAAATAATTCCAGAGAAAATGCTTACCTAGTGCAGTAGTTAAATCCCGATAAATCGGTCGTGTCAAAACACAAACAGAAACCAACACAATATCTCCAAAGAAGGGTAGTATAAAATTACAATACTAAATGTTGAGTCACTATGACTGCACTAAAGCAAACCTTTTCGCCTCGAAGGGTATTTCTAGAAGAACTCTCTATTCGTTTCAGTCAATTTGCCTTTCCACTACCACGAGATTAGAAAAAAAGAGACATCGAATCAAGAAGAAAAAATTGTAGGGCCGAGAAATGCTTCACAATTCGATACGAGGAGTAATTCTAAGATAATAAAGGACTTAGTTCTCGTTTATTATGGTTGTAAAACGACGGCGGGAGCCACAATTAATGAGCTGAAATTAAATGGTTCAAGAAGTACTAGAGAATATTCCCAAACGAAATGATAAATTTTTAAAAATCTAAATCGACAGCAGCAATTATGGGAAATAGCACATTCCTGCTACTCAGTGCCGCCAACAGTACAAACCGCATATTACGAACATTGAAGCAGGCCGCGTGGAAAGATAAATATAAATATCTGAAACCAGCCAGAGGTCCCAAAAAGTTTTATCAGAAGTTCCCAAAAGTTATGAAATATTTAAACCGAAAATAAAATATGAATTTGACGGATCTAATGAAGCTTAAAAGCAGGTTTTATTAACACGATTCTTAAAAATATAGAACGGTTTGCTGGCCGTTCTACGGTAATATAATATAAATTAAGCAAAGTTATACTATTATCATAATATCCTATTTTAGTGATTTGATCAAACCTAAGCGATCTGTGGTTCGCTTATCAACTAAAATAAATATAGCCACAAAGTGCCTGAGGGCTACATAAGACAAAGGGATGATCAAAATAGTTACTCAAGGCTACAACAGTGTTATAAAAGCTAATACAAATATATCGTTAACCTATATTTAGAATAAAATTAATTTACATTAATAAATGCGGCAACCTTAAGCTTATTGACAGCAAATCGGATCAATAAATTTAGAATTAATTACCCAAAGAGTATTGACCTCTTTTCAATAATTCTTACTGCAAAATACAGCATTTTTTGCTAAATGCAGCATATAAAATTAAATTCAAAAATATTTTACACTGGCCAAATCGGAATGTTACAGCAGTATTTTAGAAACCACAAGGTATCAAATTTGACTAAAAAATACGCTTGTAACGATAATTATGTGCAGCAGGTTATTATAAAATAAATTTACATTTTTAATTGTTATTCCATTATTACTTGCAAACACATGCTAGATATTCCTGTTCTCTCATACCTTAACTGAGCTATGTGTTCTTTGAATCTTGTTTGTATAGATCTTCTAGTTAGCCCAACATATTTTTGGTTGCAGTCCATGCATCCAATATAAAAAAGTCCACCCTTTTTCAAAGTTTCAATGTTGTCCTTTGAACCACTCAATAATATCTTAATGTTAGGTAGGTTGTAAGTTAAGTTTTAATCATCTCCTGATAATCCTAATAGAGAAACGCGCGTCGAGTGCTGAAATTCCCAAAACAGCGTAGTTAAAAGTAAAACACCAAGTACTCTGAAATTTAAATTCAATTCAATTTCTATTCGCCAAGCGTATCTGGCAAGTATTTATAAAGGAAACCTATTTTTTTTCGGAGAGAAGCCGACTATTCTCGACAAATTAAGCGAATCTGGAAAGAAGGTAAAATAATAATGGAAGTTCCAAATTACCTCTGGATAATAGAACTACTTCACATTAAGTTTCCGGCTTTCTGGGTCGAATTTTTTTCAGCCAACGTGTTGGTTTAATACAAAGCGTTTTTCTTGTCGAATGTATGTTTATTTAATATATATCTAAAATTTTAAAACCTTTAAGATGAAAACCGGAGTATCTTTTTGGTTGGAAGTAAGATAATGGATTACGCGTTAATTTCGAAAAAAGTACGCACTAGAACTGTCATAACTTTTTCATTATACAGTTTTTATTAAAATATTGGCTCCTGCGTTGAGTAAACGGTAAAGCAATTATGACTAAGACCTAGTGCTAACCGGTAACAGAAAATGCCAGAAATATTACTGAAGAAATGTATATATAGAGAGCAAGCAAGCCAGTATATTTTTATAATTATAATAATAATATAAAGCACTAATTAAAAAACCTTTTCTCAAGTATGCGTCTAGAGAACTCCACTCAAATGACTGCAATAATGATGTCAAGTTTATTAAAGGATTTCCAAACCATCCTTTTATGTTAAAATATTCTTTTAGGTGTAGATAGGTCCTTAATTACGATTCGTCTTGTTCCGTCTCCATTAAGTAAAAGCCACTGAATTGTCGACAAGCCTACATTAGTACCTACAGGGCTCGATCTTAATTTAATGTAAGCTTACGATCAGGGTTTCTATTATTCATGTGTGTTTCATTCTTTTCTGTGAGTTTATTGAGAGGGCTTAATTCAAATAAGGAACATTTCGATAAATTAGTCAAGAAAAGAGGCACGGTTTCACTGATACGAACAAAAGTATTTAAATTACCTAAATAAGATAATATTGATGAAAGTATTGGCTGAACATTTTTATGATCAATGGATGGATTCGTCATTCTGGCAATGAAGCCAACATTTACATTCTGCATACACAATTTAATAGCCAACGATCAAACGTACTAGTATTTGATGCTTAGTCAAGACATCCTTGAAATGTATCATCGTTGCTAAGTGATATTTTTTTATTATCAATTAAATTTGTCTGAAATTTGTTATTACAAATATAAAATTTAGTGGAGATGTTTATAGGTATTTTCTAAACGATTGTCTATAGTCTATACCATAATAATACGAAATAATCCAACTATGCAAAGAGGAATTAATGAACAATTGCAATTGATATTGTCACGAATTATATTTTGTACTTGTAGCGCCACGCCTTACCTAGCGTGCTCAGATTTGGGATCGCTCTACGTCAGATTGAGAAGAGCTGAAACAGGAGACACGTTGATAAAAACATTAACAAGTTTATTAACAAACTTAACAACGGTTGGACTATATAAAATTAAATGCGTGTCTTTGTTTATAGGTGAATTAAGAGTTTACACTATACTGGAAATTTTGATATTTCACTCGTAGATTTGACACTCACTAGTTTTTAGAATCCCCCGAGTGCAGTGTACCTATTTACATGTACATCCAGGTTAGGTGGGGACCTGATCATCCTGTGCCTGTGCACAGGTGTTCACAGATATTGAGGTTATGGGTTAGAA
>MU185347.1:24413-51299 GCA_016904865.1 Pissodes strobi
ACCGGCAGCCTCTATATAGATTTTATAAAACAAAGATCCTTCTCACTCAATGAATATAAAGGTAGTTTTGTTAATTGGGATTGCTATCAAAGAGCTTTACGAAATATACAGAAAACCGAAACACAAAGGGAAATATTTAAACTTTAAATCAATTCACCTTATAATGGTTAAAAGCTGGTTGTAAAAATTCACAAAAAAATATTTATTCAATAGTTCAATGTTTACATTCGTTCTACGTACAGAAAATGTAATTTTTATTTGCAAGATTGATTTTATGTAGATGTAGGTCATGAACCAAATACAAGTACAACAAAAATACGTTATATATGCAAAATTTCAGTAGTATTATAAAAAAAAACTGTAGGTACCAGAAAACGAAATTTATTTGACCAAGTTACCAAGAGGGCGAAAACGAAAGTTAATGAAGTAGAGGAAATAAATCAAATTTCAACCAAATCTAATACAAAATACATTGATATTTAGGTGCTCTTAAAATAATGTTTTTTTCAAACTTTGCACATATCTCATCTTCCTATTTCGTATAGTATATATAACTTTTACTCAGCATTAATCTGAAGATACCCATAATATCACACTTGGTCGGTTTTTGTTTCTGGATCATAAATTTAAAGCACAGAAAATATGTTAAGCCTTATACAATTTGTCTGCTAAATTAAGAATCATGAATGGCTGGCTGGTGGTTTAAGCTTTAAGGCGGCAATATCGGTAAATCCAAGATTCCATTGCTAGGGCGAGCCTTTACTTACATTAAAAAGGGACAGGGTGTCGTCATTCATTAAAATTTTAACCAGCCGTCTCTCTTCTTATATTATAAAGTATCACTTTTATAGGGGTATATTTTAAAGGGTCATATTTTTAAGTGGTTGTCTTGAGTAATACAGTAATACACGTGAATAAGGGTTGT
Source organism: Pissodes strobi (assembly GCA_016904865.1). Lineage (NCBI taxonomy): Eukaryota > Metazoa > Arthropoda > Insecta > Coleoptera > Curculionidae > Pissodes > Pissodes strobi. The sequence continues at coordinate 25,339 of MU185347.1, forward strand.
TTAGAGCTCCCGTTGAGTACATTTGAGAATAATTCGTTATTATGCGCAACCAGGATAAAACGGTTAGCTTTTTTAAGCTTCGATCAAATACTAAACTTGCAAACATGTTAGGACAGTATTTGTAGAGTTAAGCGAATCTTTAGAAAACCCATTAAAATTATTTACTAACGTCAAGCTCAAACGTGACCACTTTTATAAAAAAAAAGCGATTTGTGCTTAAGGCCACACGACAAAAGTGAAAACTTTAACAAGGCTCAGATAATCTTTTCCCTGATTGATCTTCTTCATTTGTATCTGACTCTAACTAGGGATGAAACAATATGTTTATGGTAGTTGAAATATAAGATAAATCGAATTCTGCTGAGGAAGTATAGTTAGGGTGGTCATACGTACTTATTTGTCCTAATGTACTTTAAAACCTCTTTAAGGGCATGCGAATGTACTTTTAAAAAAACAGAAATCTTTTCATTTTTTTTATTGGGAATTTTGAAAGATATGATTAGAAAGTGAAAAGATTGCTGGGCGGAACAGAGAAGAAAAACGTAGTCAGGATCTATGGCTACGTTGGGCGCTACTGGTTGAAGTTCCCTGATAGGATCGATTTTTACAATCAACCCACATATTATATAGTCAGGACGAGTTAATTTTTCATATAAAAGCTCTTGACTTCTTCTTACGCCTTATTTTTCTATCTAGTTTCTTTTATGTCCGAAAGCAACAGTAAATCACCCAAACAGTAACAATTATGCCACCTATCATTAACGCAAGTTCTTCTATTGTAAAATTTTACCGTGAAAAATGGCTACATTTTCGAATTCTGACTCATTCTTCCAGCTTCAAAACCGATTTCAATGAGATTTCGGATAATTAAATGTATAAATCCACATATTTTACCCTAAACATTATGCTAAAAATTGGAAGATTTCTTTCAAATTTCCCATAATGCATCAAAGCAAAGCTATCTATTCAAACTTGTTCAATTGGAGTTGAGTATATTATTAATTACCGATAGGATGGAATATGATTCTTTTCCATATAAATGAAATAACTTTTATGCATTATCATATCATTATAATATGTATAAATATTATCAAATATTATAAAAAAAATTAATAATAATAATAGAAAGAAATTGCTTGTAGCTGATGCAACATTGTTTAAATAATGTATTTTATTACATTAAATTTGGCTGTACACGTTATATTCCTGTACGGGGTTATTAAAATTATTAATTGCAGTGGTTTTCCCAAATCACGTTCCGCTCCCGCGTTGGTGATCCCGGGTTTCACAGTAGGAGTATATGGACATGATGGTGCTTCCAGGATCAAAATATTCCGGAGGTAAACTCCCCGGCCATTCGGATCTCCGGGCGCTGGGTGGCCCTGGGAGCCCTTCATTCCGCATTTCACAGACAGCAAAGATACCGAACCAATTTAGAATAGATTTCTGCAACATAAGAGGCCTAAATACAAACATAAATTCGGTACACGAACATCTACAAGCAAATAGACCACACATATTAGCCCTTACAGAAACACAAGTATGTTCTACAACAACAACAGTGAAATACCCCTATCCTGGTTACGACTTACATACCCGATTTAGATATAAGTTCGGAATATGCCTTTTTCTCCGAAGCACCTTTCATGTCACCGCGAGGAAACACTCGAACCGAACAACCTTGACGTCATGTGGCTCAAGTTCACCGCCAAGGGATTAACCAAGTTTATATGTTGTCTCTATCGCCCTCCGAGCGATAGAGCCTACCAAAGCTTTTTCTCAACACTAGCTACCACCTTTGACTCAATACAGGTCGATCACCCCAGTTCAGAAATAATCGTTCTGGGAGACTTCAATGCCCACAACACCAACTGGCTCAAACATCACAACAAGACCGACAACGAAGGTAGAGAGGCTGAAGCATTTGCCATCAGCTGCGGGCTTACTCAACTTGTAGACGAACCAACTCGAATCTCAGAGAGGGGCGAATTCGCCGCCCTCCTGGATCTTTTTCTGACCACCAATCCTGACCAGTACAAGGTTACAGTTGGTCAGCCATTAGGTACCTCTGACCACAAACTTATTACAACGGTTTGTGAATTGCCACTCATACAGAAGGATCCACCATTGCCTCGCAAAATCTGGCATTACAATTCTGCAAACTGGGACGATCTGAGGCAGTTTTACCTAGATTTTCCTTGGCTCGACGTCTGCTTTGCCACTGACTGCTGCGAAGAGATCATGCAAGTAATCTCCTCAGGAATGGAAGCATACATCCCAAATTCCATCAAGTTACCATCAAAAGGAAAGCCCTGGTTCGACAAAAGATGCGAAAGAGCTGTAGGAAGGAAACAGCAAGCCTATAAGTACTGGCAGCAAAATCAGACCGCTGAAAATCGCAATTATTTTATCGAAGCGAGAAACGAGTGCAAGCGTGTGATCGACGAAACTAAGGACAAACACAATCAAAGGATCAGGAATAAACTTTTGCAATGCCCCAGTGGCTCCAGGAATTTCTGGTCGGTAGCAAAGGCAGTAAGTAACAACTTTACAAAAACGTCTCTCCCACCTTTGACGGACGAACGTGGCATCACGGCGACTACAGCCAAAGAAAAAGCAAACATGCTCGCCAAAATGTTTTCATCGCACTCTACCTTAGACGTGCCCCAAAGCAAGACTCTCCCCACTATACCGAACATCAACACCACCATGGCAGAAGTCAAGTTTTCTCATCGTGATATTCGCAAAATCCTTAAAGAACTAGATACGCAAAAGGCATCAGGACCGGACGGAATACCTGCCATCGTTTTTTCCAAGCTTTTTTCTCTTTCTTACAGAAAAGGGATTTACCCATCCTCTTGGAAAGTCGCTCGAGTGCAACCTGTTCCAAAAAAAGGCAAGAAAACCACGCCCTCAAACTATCGCCCGATTGCCTTGCTTCCAATAATCTCCAAAGTCATGGAACGTGTAGTCAACCAGCAACTACTCAAGTACCTCGAGAGCAACAGAATAATCAGCGATAATCAATACGGCTTTCGCAAAGAGAGATCGACAGGAGATATATTGGCCTATGTCACTCATATATGGAGTAGGGCAATTGAAAACTACGGAGAGTCTCGAGCGATTGCGTTGGATATTTCAAAGGCATTCGACAGAGTTTGGCATGACGGACTGCTCAACAAACTGCCGTCCTTGGGACTGCCCGCCTCTCTCTGCAGCTGGCTGGCCAGTTTCCTTAAGAACCGATCCCTACATGTTGCAGTCGATGGACACATCTCGGACACATTCACCATCAACGCGGGCGTGCCTCAGGGCGCAATACTTTCACCAACTCTGTTCCTCATCTATATTAATGACCTGCTGATCGAAACGAATAATCCTGTTTACAGTTTTGCAGATGACAGTACCCTTGTCTCCCACTTTAGATCAGAAAAACCCTTACCAGCGACTGAGACTCATCACCGCAGACAGGAGCAGATTACAGCAATTAATCAAGACCTGGAGAAAGTTCAAACTTGGGGCGACCGAAATTTGGTCCAGTTCAATGCAGCAAAGACCCAAGCAGCAACGTTTATTAAGAGGGCCAATACAGCGGGCCCTGACATCATTATGGCAGGATCGACCATTCCTTCATCCTCGTCAATCGGGCTGCTGGGTGTCTCGGTCAACAGCAATATGTCATGGCATGACCATGTTGCTAACATCGCAAAATCAGCCTCCCAGAAGCTTGGTGCGCTATTTCGCAACAAAAAACTCTATACACCGCAGCAGTTGCTCTTGCTGTACAAAGCGCAAATAAGACCGTGCTTAGAATATTGCTCACATATCTGGGGTGCCGCACCAAAGCATACCCTAAAGCTGCTGGATTCCATTCAGAAGAGGGCTGTGCGTCTCGTCGGCGATCCGGAGTTGACCCGGAATCTGGATAGTCTGGAACATCGCAGACATGTGGCCGAGATGTCTCTGTTTTACAGATACTTTCACGGCAGATGTTCCCAGGATTTGGCCCACATAATCCCGCCCCTGGCAACTCCTGTCAGGCAGTCCCGATAGACGGCAGGAGCGCACCAGTTCGTCGTACAACTAGAAACACCTAGAACATCGCTTTACCAGAACTCCTTTGTCTGGCGCACTGCATCACTGTGGAACTCACTTCCAGGACATCTGTTTCCCACTAATTACAACCTACAAATATTCAAGAACCGTGTCAATCAACATCTTCGCACACACACCGCTCGTCGAGCGCCATAGGATCTACCTTTAGTGTGTGTGCAAAAAAAAAAAAAATTCAATTATTATGTCATATTTTATAGGTGAAATAAGCCTTAGATTGCAACAATGGATTTTTGTGGCAAATAGGAATTTATAGAGTTAATGGAAAAACAGTATACAGATATGTCAAGTAGTAATGCCAATTTCAACAACAGTTGCGAGTTATTAAAACACAAAAAAAAATTAAACACCAATAATCAATTATTATCTCAACCACGTAATCATTCGAAATAAAAGGGGATTTTTTTTGGTATAGCAATGTCAAAATATATAGAGAGTATATATCATTAAAATAACGAAGTCGGTGTTCATTCAATGACGTTCAGAATTTCATTTGTTTATTTTTGACAGTTGTTCGAATTAGCAATTCGATAAAATTTTTGTGTTTCAATTTAGATATTTCTTCTCTTATGGGTTTCGCTTTAGATAGGATTTGAAGTATAAAATAACTATTGAATTTTGATGTCAACTCAAACCCATTGAGATGCGCTTTGAATAAAATAAGAATTCATAATGAGAAATATTTAGGTTAATTCCGCAATGCTCAAACATTACTCAGATAGTTTTAATTTAAATTACTTCTAAATATAAATTGTATGTTCTAATATGGCGAACTTTACACTCATTTGGACACATTTGTGAATTTTCTTAAACTGATCGCAACAATCACGTAATGAAAGGAAAATAATTTGTGAGGGCATGGAATATAGAATTTTATGTGAGAAAAATAATGAGATATTTAGCAAGTTAATAAATCAGTAAAAACGGCAATTGGAAGGCCAATTCGATGATGTAGTTCGTTCTTGCAATAGATAATTTATTGTACTGTTGTACACATAGAAACGGGCTAGTTTGGGTTCGCTCTTAAGGAAAAAGGGGGAAAAGCGACATACCTTATGCTAAACTGATCAATTGGTGGTGAAAGCTAATTTCATGCAAAAGAATCCTGATTTCAAAGCAGTTTTTGTGCTTGGAATTCAACGTTAGAGGCATTTAACAGACGTGAATTTTTGATTTTCGCCTCCACGCTCTGTCACAAGGTAATGAAACAATCTTTGTATTCCATGCAAAAATTATTTTTTACATGGAATACAATGATTATTTCTTTACTACTAGATATCTTGGCATACTGATTGATCAAACGTCAGAGATGTTTCGACTTGAGCAATTTTCTGTATCCCATATATTTTTGTAAAATCATCTCACCAGCCGAGAAGAGTTTGTTAGATGTTATGAGACGTAGTATCCGAGACACCATATGATATTGAAAAAGCTTTAATTTATTATTTTTAAAATTTCAGAAACTAAACTAACAATTTTTTTTGCAGTTTTAACCAGCGTATTGTTTTAATTCATAAAAATTAGATCTTAGATTCTTTCCAACAAGTAGCAAGTAATGTGAAATGACTGAATATTTATCCCGAAAGTTATAATAATTTTAAGTAAATTAAACAATGAAATCTAAACAGATAAAATATATCTCCCTTGGGAATTTTCATTTTAACACAAAATATTAAATTCACATTTATATGCCAGGATAAAGTAAAGTAAATAATTTAATTTCGGCCAGAAATATAAATTTTTGATTAATGTGATACTTTTGCGAATCCAAATAGGTTTAAATTTATGATCGTGTGTTGTAACCGCGTACGTGCTTGAAAATTTATCTGGGATATCAATAAAATATATTAGTTTTAAAAACTCCTATTAAAAAGTTCAACTTCAGTCCATAAAGTTCAATAATGTTTTAATGCAAATATTGTTTTCAAACATATTTACTGAAATTACACATTTAACTTCTAAAAAAAGTGCAGAATGCTTCGTTTTCTGGAACCTAAATGCGATTCTTCTTGAAATTAAATTATGAACTTTAGTGCAAATTTCTAGTTACGTAATATACTCAAATATTTAATGTATTGCATTTATTTCAGAGTAGGGAATTGTCTGCTATAAGAAAAGTGAACTTTTCGTCCTGATTTCACTGCGACGTATTCCCAAAGAATATACTTTTATAATGTAATAAAGCATAAATAATAATATATTATCATGATAACATTTTATAGCTTTCCATTTAAGTAAAGCCGACAGTTAATCAGTTAATATGTTTGAATAATGATCCGGAAAATTAAATTAATTACTTCATTGCGCATTTTTTAATAATTTAATGTAATCGAATTATTGAAACCGAAAATAATTTGCTCTAAGTAGGGAAATAAATGCAGAAATGCATGAAACTAAAACTGAAATAAACATTCAGAGATATTGTCTTTATGTGTTCTAAAATATGTACTGTAATCACTGCTACTGTTTCAAAAGCTCATTGCTAACCTTACCAGTTTATCAATTTCCTGAAAAGGGTTTTTTTAATGTGCTAACGCACTTAGCTACACTGCTTCAAAGAATGGAAGAGACAACGGATCTGCAATGAAAATTAGCGACTATCCGCATGTAATTACAAAACATCAGGATATAAAAAGTCATGACAAAGGCAGTAACCTTTGCTGCATAAACCCGCTTAATACTAAATATTTACTTTTATTTAGGTAAACACATGTGTAACCCCCTTCACTCTTTCCGAGAGACACCAAAGTAAAAGGATATCGTCCAAGCAGCTGGTCAAATCAGTACAACTAGACAAGATTATAAATTGTTAGATTTTACCGTAATCAATTATTAAAGTTGTATTGTACCATGTAATGATGTATGATGTTAACATTCTTATGTGTATCCTTATTTTGAAATTTAATCAGTATTCAAGTAAATCTGAATAATAATAAGTAGAACCGAATGCGTGACCAAATGGTTAATGAATTTTTTAATAGTAGAATTGCAAGTTAAAAGTAAAGATTTTCAATTAAAAGGAAAGCCGGAGAGTCGTATTGCAAATGCCCGGACCCGGTAGTGGGGTCGTTAGAGCGCCACCAGTTCTTTCCAACTAAACTGAAAGAGCTCCGCGAGTGTTGTGCAGGGTGGCTAGGCCCGCTTATTAAATTAAAAGGTACTAAATCTCAATTTAACAAGAAAACAAGAAAACACAATCTATAATTTAAGGAATAATCTATTTGCTACTAAGATATTTTTTTTGAAAACACAGCAACAATACTACGGTAAAATGGCAAGTTAAAGAGAAAATAATGTCAAATGACTATTAAATTTAACTAATAATTGGTACAATATGATGATTGTATGGAGACCAATTCTGTTGTTAACGCTCGGTACGGTATGCCTTACAACTAAATGCTCTAAATACCACAAACCGAAGTGATCACTTTGATGTTAACTAAGTTAATTACATATGTATGCGTGTGCTAGTAGCTGCACCGATTATAAATATAGCAATAATAATACGTAGCGATGAACGGCCACAATAATTAAATCAAATGACTCGATAAATTAATAAAAAGGATAAAATTAGGATAAAACTATTGAAAAATGGGCTGTCAATGCTTGATTTATATTCAAATAATAGAAACTATTATTAATCGGCAAGAAAAATAAATGATTTAATGAAACTTAGCTCTTTTCAGGCACAATCAGTGCAAAATTCATTATGACAAATTACAAAAAAAAATAATAATACAGATAAATGCTTCTGTACGATACCCTTTAGATCCGTCAAACTCTGGTGGAGACGCCGTGCACCTGTTGGTACTACTATGGCACTGGCCCCGAGGGTAGAACTCGCAGAGGACTCGGCAATACACTTGGCTCTAGTGTGGCCTGGTATTAGAAGTGGTGGCCCGCCAATTGAAGTCGTGGCCCTGTAATTGGACTGTGGCCCGCTAATTGAAGTAGTAGCCTGGTAGTAAAGGTGGTAGCCTGGTAGTAAAAGTGGTAGCCTGCTAGTAAAAGTGGTAGCCTGGTAGTAAAAGTGGTAGTCTGCTAGTGAAACTGGTAGCCTGCTAATAAACCTATGAAACAACCCAGTACGCATTAGACAAAGCCCCCTTACTTTAATAAAAAACCATAGCCCCCCTTGCATAAATATATTTTCTTTATAAAACAAATTCCCCCAAAAATTATCAATGAATTTTCAATGACCATCAGCAAATAAAAGAAATACTGAGATAGAGACAACTTGAATATAAAAAAGATAGGTATGAATCACCCCTAAAAGAAAATATAAACTTCCCCATATGATCAAAACTCAAATTACATTAAAATAAAAGTTCAGATTTGATAAAATGGAGTAGATAAGATAACCCACGGAATGCAAAGTAAATGGCGGACTATGCACAAAAAAGGTTAACACAGATAAAGCAATTAAATCGTTAAGTTGGACAAAAATAACTGTAGCAATAATTACCTCGTTAGTGTGTGAGGGTTACGGGAGATTCGAAAAAAAAACATTAGCGTCATGGCGTCGTCCGCGTGCTTCACAAGCAATATAATAATTCCAGACAAAATGCTTACCTGGTACAGTATTTAGATCCCGATTAATCGGTGGTGTCAAAACACAAACGGAATCCACAATATATCCCCAAAGAAAAGGTAGAATTAAATCACAATCCTAAATGTTGATTCCGTATGACTGTACTAACGGCAAACCTTCTTCTCGCCTCGATAGGTATTTTCATTTCCGTCAATTTGCCTTTCTCCTTCCCCGAGATTAAAGAACAACGTCAGATCAAGAAGTAATAATGGGCTGAAACAAGTGATTCGATACAAGGAATGATTTTAAGATAATAAACGACCGAGTTCTCGTTTATTATAAGGGTAAAACGACGGCAGGAGCCACAATTAATGCACTGAAATTAAATGGTTCAAGAAATACTAGAGAATATTCCCCAACAAAACGATGAACTTTTAAAAATTTAAATCGACAGCTAGAATTATAAGAAATAGTACATTCCTATTACTCGGAACCAACAACCGAATATTACAAAAAGTGCAGCATGCCGGAAACTAGCCAGGCAGCGGTACCAAAAAGTTATGAAATATCAGCCAGAGATCGAATTAAACGAATCAGTAATCCCAAAAAGTTATGAAATATGCAAACCGAAAATAAAATATGAATTTGACGAATCTGATGAGATTTTACAGTAGGCTTTATTAACACAATTCTTAAAAATATAGAACGGTTTGCTGGCTGTTCTACGGTAATGTAATATAAATCAAGCTAAGTTATACTAGTAACATAATATCCTATTTCAGTGACTTGATCAAACTTAAACGAACTTTAGTTTGCTTATCAACTAAAATAAATATAGTCACAAAGTGTTATAAAAGCTAATACAAATATTATAGGTTTGTTCTAGCAGCGATTTAAAGCCAAGCCATCCGGAGTTTGCGCATAGCGATTTAAGTGTCGCTTATATTGCAATGCGCAAACTCCGGATGGCTTGGCTTTGGTTTGAAATCGCTGCTAGAACAAACCTATTGTTAACCTATATTTAGAATAGAGTTAACTCACATTAAGGAATACGCCAATTTTAAGCTTATTGTCAGCAAATCAAATCAATAAATCTAGAATTAATTATCTTCGAGGAGTATTGACCTCTTTTCAATAAATCCTGCCGTAAAATACAGCACTTTTTTTGCTAAATGCGGCGTATAAAATTAAATTTAAAAATATTTGACACTGGCAAAATCGGACTGTTACAGAATGTTAGATCAATTTTAACTTTAATTAGTAATCATTAATCAGTATTTTATGCTTTTCTGACCGTTACAATTTTTAGCACGTAAGATTTTGTTGCATGATTGAGATTTTTTACTATTTACAAAAATCTATAAATATCAGATAAAACATGTATATAATTCAATTCAAGTCTATCTTAGCTTTGCCATTTGATAGATCTCTATTCACTTCTAACTGACAATGAACTTATTGTATAAGATTAAGGATGTATGATTGTCCTGATTTTAGTGATTTTGTTGGAAATAATTAATATCTTTTTTTTCTAGCTCTTCTTTCTGGCACCCTACGCACGTACCAACGAGCGGGATGCGACAACGATATAGTAACCTTAAAATGTCCGGCAGGAACAAGCATATCCGTTCAAATAGCGCAGTATGGAAAATCCGCATCGTTGAAAGGACTTTGCCCTAAATTGACATCAACAACAGCCAGTTTAGAGCTCGATATTTCCGACCCGACGGTTTGTATTTTGCCGAATACGATACAGGTCAGTAGTATTATAGTATGTTATATTCTTATTGAGTCCATGTACAATACAATTTTTAAACACATAAGGCATTCAGAAAACTTACTTTTAAATATATGCTAGTGACCAAACCAAATAGTTTCCTATTGCATAATCTATATCTACGTAAAATAAATTATATTCGAAAAATACACGTTTGAGTTGACATTTTGCCAACTTTGGAAGGCTTTACACTCCAAACAGTTTGACTTAGAATAAAACGAATTGCCTTTTTCTGTCTAGGTCATTTGACATTTTCCGAACTTGCGGTTTGTGCTACTAACGGATAAATCAGAGAGAAAGGTCTAGGGCGATTTATTCTGAGGTAAACTATTTAGATTCCACAACTTCTTAGGTTTATTTTACACTTATCAACTTTTTTGTAAATTAATTTGCGAAGAGACTTCAAGGTTAAATGTTTAAATGTAAAGTGGTAACTTGGGTCTCAAATAAATTCGTGAATTTATTAAAATTAACCTCAAGAGCTCCTTTTTCTGTCAATCAAAACAAAACAGAAAACATAACCACAAAATACACTGGTATTTGTAGAACTAAAAGAAATGTCATCTATCTTCAAAAAATCCAATTAGCTGATACATAATATAAAACGAAAGTTCCTGGAGAGTGAATCAGACTAAGCCGTCATGCATCACGCTGAGCTACTTAACGGTCATACGGATACAGTTGACTCCAGAGAAACAAGCACGTTCAGCACACCTTTCTCTGATTCAATTTGGATTTTGAATGAAACGGAGCCGCGACGAGCAACGCATGCTTAATACACGATAACAATTGAATAAATTAATTAACTTATATGAATTTTTCAGAACATATTCTTTAGAACTGTCTTCTTATATTGATGATAATTTGAATATTATGATGAGTATTTTTTTGGTCATACGTATTTTTGCAAAAAGGGTCAATTGGCATCGCAATGCAATAAATATTCCATTTAAAAAATTAAGTTTTCTATCCAAAATGTTATTACTTTAAAATACATTTTTAACTACCTTGTAGCAGATTTTAGTTACTCATATGACATAAGGTTAAATACTAACTATTTTCACGAATCCATAATGAATAATTAAAAGTTTTTGTCTGCAAGTGCGAAATAACCATATTTTTCAAAATTACAGTTTTAAAAATATTAAATAAGTATATTTCACCCACAAAGTGCTCAAAATTTCCTACACTATGTAATCACAAAAAATACTTAAAATCAAGCGGAGAATTGAAATTTTCTAAAAATATACATAGCGTTGGTTGGTTATTGTCCCGGCATATACAGTCATCATTAAAGTGCGCACCATACCGGAAATTTTTCCATTAGCTGCATTAGTCAAACTTTACTTTGGTAGCAAATTTTGCTTTAAATTTGTCACAACACCTATGTCAAATTTGAATTGATTTCAAAGCATTTTAAAAATACCATTTTTTTGTCAGAATAGTGAAAAATTTTATTTGAAAAAGTTGTTTATTTTGAAATTAAATAAATAAATAAATAAATAAATTCTTTATTTGCTTAAGTACATTAGAAATGTTTAGCATTGTCATACAACATTATAAGGAGAAATATGAATTTTCCAAAAGTTAAAGTAGGGTAGGTAAGTACAATACATTATACTATAAGTACATAATATATACGATAATTGATATACTATCAATACATTATAATATATTAAGACTAATCAACATTAATATATTATCACAACAAGAATATATGTAGGTATATGTAACTATGCCTATCTGTAATTAGTATAAAATTCCTGTAAAGAATATGGACACAATTCTATCAGCAGATTTTTTATTCTATGCTTAAAGATTGTGAAAGGTAAATATTTTATGTCAGAGGGTAGGCAGTTGAAAAGATTTATACTGTTGTAAATGTAGCTTTTGTGAGTAAGGGAAAGTCGATGTTGGGAGATTAGTAAGTCTTGTCCATGTCTTGTTGGGAACTGATGTCTACTGTTAACTGTTGTTAGGTCAGATAATTTTGTTTTAGTGTAGGTTAGACACTGGTAAATAAACAGAGGTAGCAGAGTAAGAATTTGCAGGTTGTGAAAAGCATATCTGCAACTCTCCATTGGACTTAGACCACACAGTGCTCTTATGGCTCTTTTTTGTATTATGAAGACTTTTTGCCAATCAGCAGAATATCCCCAGAAAAGTAAGCCATATGTTAATTTGGACTGAAAGAGACCCAGGTATGCTGTGCGAGAAACTTCAGTTGGTTTGATAGGAGCAATTCTGCGGAGAAGATATATTGTGCAGGAGAGGTTTTTGGCCAATTGAGTTATGTGATTCTTCCATGTTAACCTGGTCTCAAGATGAACTCCTAGAAATTTGATTGTCTTGTCCTCCCTCATCTCTGTCTTTTAATGAAAAGTTAACCATCTCAGTTTTGTCAAGATTTAGACAGAGATTGTTATCAGCAAACCAGGAGTGAAGATCTCTAATGGTAATGATAGAGGCTGAATGGAGTTGGGATTTAGAACAATGATGGTCAAGCAAGGTAGTGTCATCTGCATATTGTATGATCTTTAATTGTGGAAAAATTGATGAAAGTTCGTTAACATACAGGATAAATAGTAGGAGTCCTATTATAGACCCCTGTGGTACTCCTGCTGTTATTGGTAGTACAGGTGATTGTCTGCTGTCAATTTCCACCAGTTGGTGACGGTCTGAATGGTACGACTTTATTAAGTCCAGAGCATTACATCTTATTCCATAATAAATCAATTTATTTAGGAGGATCTGGTGTGACACACAGTCGAATGCCATTGAGAGATCACAGTAAATGGCCATGACTGACTCTTTTCCCTCAAACCACTCAACTATATGCCCCACCAAGTCCCTCAATGCATCAGCTGTTGATTTTTGCTTCCGAAAACCAAACTGATGGCTTGACAGCAGACTGCCCCTTTCTAGAAGGCTGTTAGATGGTTATTTAGGATAATGTCTATAGGTTTTGATAAAGCCGGAACTAAGGAAATTGATCTGTGGTTGCCTGAGTCATTTTCATCACCTTTTTTAAAAATTGGTAGGACTCTACTGGTTTTTAATTTACTTGGAAAGTGTCCATTACTAAAGCATTGATTTATAATTATGGAAGCTGTTCTAAGATTTTATTACTAAAACCAAATATATCTTTTGCTTTGCTGTCGCTCATACTTTGCAGGATGGTTTTTACATCAGCAGTAGTTTCAGGAGCTAAAAAAACTGTGTGATTATTGTGAATAAATTTTGAGGTGATTTTAGAGGGGTCATTACCAGATTTCTGAAGGTTGGCTGAAATTTTATTTGAAATATTAGTGAAAAACTCATTAAACTCTTCTGGGGAGATAGTGGAGTGAGTATTGTCCCTTTTTTTGTTCTGTGAATCCTTAATAATATCCCAAATAAGTTTAGGTTTATTTGTATTCTGTGCTATAAGATTAGAAAAACAATTTTTTTGCATTATTTATATTTAACCTAAATAATTGTTTTTGTTTTTTTATTGTCTCAGAGATATTAACATTGGGATTTTGTTTGTTAAAAGTTGTTAACAAGTTTAGTGTATCTCTCTGGGATTTCAAATCATTATTAAACCATTTTTTGTTAACGTTTGTACTGTGGCAAGTTTTAGTTTTTAATGGAAAGTAGAAATCATAAACTGAAAGGAAGGTTTTTAGAAAAGTGTTGAAAGTATTGTCTGTGTCTAAGTCATGTAAAAGTAATGCCCAATTAATATTTTTTAAAGCTTGAACACAAAGAACTATATTAGTTGAACAGAAGGGTCTGTATTTATAGACCTGTGTACGATCATCAGAGACATTTTCTAAGTTATTGTATATATAACTATTTATTATGGCCATGTGATCTGACATATATGAATCCCATAGTGATCAAAGAGATTCTTTTTCAGTATTAGTAATGCAATTGTCTAAACAGCTACTTTTCGTTGTTTTTGCTATTCTGGTTGGTTTGTTAACTAAGGTTTTAAGACCGAATGAATTTATTATATGTGAAAAATTAAGAGAGGACTGATCTGCTGTCAAGAAGTCCATGTTAAAATCTCCATAAATAAAGAGTGTTAACTTTTTCTGATTTAGAATGTTAAGAATTTTATCAAGTACTTCAAAAAATAAGTCTAGTTGACCACTTGGTGATTTATAAATGCACAAAATAATGATGTGAGGATTTATTACTTCTATGGCTGATATTTCACAATGTTTTTCAATTGAAAGATCATTAATTATAGAAATTGTTTTAAAATTATAGTTACTTTTAATGTAAATCATGATGCCGCCTCCTCCTGATTGGGTTCGGCAAAAGTGACAGGCAAGAGTGAGACCTGGGAGTCTATAGCTTTCCATCGCAGTTTCAGGTAGCCAGTGTTCGCATAACAATATGGCATCAAAATCCTTGTCTATTATTTGCATCTCCAACTCATCGAGTTTCCTTGATAGGCTCCTTATGTTGAGAAACATCATATTGAATTGCTTCTCATCAGTCGCTCCCTGTACCCTGCAACGTAGACTGCTTGTTGTTGACTTTTTGATATTTAACATTTATCTTGTGTGGTACTGTTTTTAGTCTTTAAAAATTTGGATTTTTTTGGGAGTATTTTGACTGTATTCGGAAGTTATACCTTTTAATACCAACATCTTTGGGCCAGAAGTTAGGGTTATACATATCTTCCTTTTGTGAATAGGGTGCTGTGACAAGGAAACATTTGTTTTTGGATTCATCCGTTGGAAGTTCGGTTACATGGACGTTCAACTCACTGTAACCAGGCTTCTTTTTAATGTACCCTTGGACTAGGGTAGGAGTACCTGTTCTTTGGACTCTGTATAGATAAAGCCATACCTTTTTTTCAACTCCCATAAATCCAATGGATACATCTGAGGTTCTTAGAGTCTTCTGCTTATTAATGTTACCGTGATTTTTTGAGCGTCTGTGCCGCTGAATTTTCCATTCAGGTTCCTCTGGTTCATTAGGGTTTGCCTTGTTGGCAGATTATATGGCTTCTTTAACTGCGGCGGAAGTTATCACGTGTGGCTGAGAAGCCTTATTTATTTCATCAATTTGTTTACCATTTGGTTTGTTTTTTTTTGTATAGAGGTTATGTTCTGGGCGATGACGTCACTCTTCTTCATAGTCGTAGGACATTGAAAAGGTGGCTGTAGAGTCCTGTCAATGACGGCTGTAACTTTTGTTTTTGTTTGCTCGATATTCGAACCATCGTTGGATACATAACCTGACTTTTTGATGTTTTCTTCAAGATATACAATTTTTTCTTTTAAGAGCTCACAGTTTTCCTTTAACAGCTTGTTTTTGTCTTCTAGCTCTTGAATGATTCTCCCTAATAGGGCTTCTCTACTGTTAAGGCTATTTACTTGGTTCCATACAATGTCTTGGCCCATGGATTCTTCTGGTTCTTCATGGCGACATGTGGAGTTCTTTTTTTCTTGAGCACGTTTAAAGCAGGATGGGTGAAATGTTTCTTTACACTTTTTGCACTCTATTACGTTGTCTGAAACACTTTTGGTACAATATGAACAATTTACTGTGCTAAAATTGGTCGTTTTCAGTGGACGAACGTTTGATACGATCGTTCCGTCCGCCATCTTGAATATCTCTGCTATCTATACCTATATGGTGAGTTTTAGCTTACTTTTTCCATAATGTTTGATGTCTGACATCTTCATATCGAAAATTAAGTAAAATTAATTGACATTAAATAATTTGCTCATTAAATACCTTTCCTGCATTTTCTGTTTTAGGGCTATTCTCGTTCCACAATCGACGTTAAAAAATAAGAATTACTCTAACAAAACTTTCATATTAAATGTACTGTTATTAAATATGCCACCTAAAAAATTTGTCTTGAATAAATGCTGGTCATGTGATGTGATTGTAAATTGAGGATTTTGTTGACTATATATTTACTTATTGAGATAAGATACAGGAGCATCTTCTGTGAACCACCCAGTACATGCATTCAGATGGAAGACATACATTTGTTATTGAAAATTTTGAGAAACATTTAATTACTTATGGTTTTAATAATTATTAATTTCAGTATCCTGTATGAGTGTTTATTCCATTACCTAGTTTCATATTTAGAATGATTATTATTATTTAGTAATATAATAAACTGAGTTGATAAAAACCGTTTATTGTAATTAATTTACATGAATTAACTAAATGTAAATCATCAAAATCTTGTTGTATATTTTTGCGTATTTTCAGATTTTTGTGCATATTATTAATAAAAACTTCCCATATTTATGTACATAACTGGCACATATTCCAGTCTACATATAGAGTTTTTTTTTTCATAAAATAAGCACACCTCTGTAATTGTAAATATGAACTAACATGATAATACCTAAAATTATAGAGAAAACCCAGAAGGGTTAAAAGCATAATTTGTTATTGGTTTAAGTTTACAAATTGCTTCAAAAATACCTACAATATCTTCAACGATAATTTCAGTAAAATATTTTAAAATTCGTAAAAATATGGATAAAACTACTAGAATTCAAGTTTACAAATTCACCCTTTATAATAATGAGCTCCGTATTACGATTGTCTTAGATTCTAATTTATATCTTTTCAGAAACGCTGCTAAATAAATTCAATTTTCATTTTAATTATAGCCTTTCAATTTCATACCATGTTATTTCATCTCAGCAAAGTTTAATAATTTGCTTTTTAAGAAAATTCTTGACGGATAAAATGCTCTTGCGTCTTTTTCTTATAAAATAAATCTTCCCGAACTTGAATATATATGATTTTATTCAGATATAAAGACGATAGCATGAAAAAATAAAAAATAATATTCACCAGGTTTCGTTTGTGTAAATGGAAACCCTTTGCTTATGGAAGCATATAGGAATAATTCAACAACTAGTAGTTTATAGAAGGGATCCCAGACATTTATTTAAATGAGCCAAGAAGGAATGAAATAATAGCGAAAGGTATCAGAAAGAACCGAAAACATACGATGTTATTGGAGGTAACATCGGGAATATACAGAATAATATTTTCTTCAGAGACAATGCAAGTTATTAATTCTATATCATGAATGATGGAATGGCCAAGAGTCCTTTAATATATAAAGGGTCAAGCTCTTCTGGATGTTGAAAATAGAAGCGAACTCGTCAATAGAATGGGTACTAAGGACCCACCTTCTGCAGACGTGGATACTAAAGGTAAAGTTATTTGAGAAATGAGAGCGAGTGTTTTCTTAAGACACATATTCTTGATCAAAGAAAGCTAAAAGATTTTAATAGATCAATTTTCTACAGATATGGACGGATCTTTCGATTATTTTAACATAGTTATAGTGAGAAGACTTGATAGTTCAAATTGCTGACATTCCAAGTTTTAAAATATGTTGGATGAAATAACCAATTTATGATGATAATTATAGCTCACCATTTTAAAACAGACATTTATAATTATTGTCGCTGCGTCTGAAAATTCGTCTGCAAAATATGCAGCGGTGGATATAGTGAGAAATTGTTAATTTTAGTTATCTTAATGAGTATGCAAAGTAGGACTGAGAGGAAGTGTACTCGGCGTAATTTCTAAATCCCTCAAAGGAGCACTTTGCATTAAACCCTTCTTAAAAGTGACGGGAATGATTCAGTATACTTAAATATTTATTAGGTACCCACTTAACTCTTATAGAGAGTCGCCTAAGTGAAAAAGCATCTGCAAAAATATTTAAATATCAAAACCCGTTTCAATAAATTATAGACCTGAATGGGCTTGAAAGCTCGAATGAAATATCCAAAAATAGATTTTTAATTTCAAATGATATAAAATGATTCGCATTTCTCGACTGAACAAATTAGGGACTACTTCAGTTCAAATTGAACATCTCTTTTATGAAATATGTCTTAAAAATAGCTACAAATTTTAAATTACGTTCCCCGTGTATTTAAAAATATATTTGTGTGTATAAACTTGGTATAATTGCAGAGAAGCCTTACCATTCAAAGCGTTACATTGGAAGAAAGGAAAAGGATGTCGCAAACGATGAGATTTGTATTTGTGGTTTGGTGAGGGACATTCGATTTTTTAACATAATTTTTTTGCCGCTGATAGAGTTGTAAATTGCTCAAATCCAATAGCTGCCACGTGGCATGACAGTAGTTTTCAGAGAACGGGAAGCCAATACACGGTGTTAGTATTGGCTTATTTATTAATTTGTTATCTACAATATTTAAAATTTTTGTTATTTATATAAATTGTATGGTTCCTTTTAAAAATTTATATTTTCTTTAAAAACAAAGATATTGATATAAAAAAAGATATATTAAGAAATAACGAGGCTAAAAAATGTCATGCAAAGATCCATCATTTTGTCGTCAGACTCTTCCACAGTGTTCAGAAGCTTAGAACAAAATGCAACTTTTAGTTATATACTGTATAACATCAAATTCATTAAAGCTTATTCCAAAATCAATATCAGGTAATAATCATACAACTTGAGAAAGAAGAAACATTAAAATCGATGCAAAACTTAAAGATTTTTTAAAATTGACGGAACGCAATTTTTATTAATATATGCTTGTTTGAATTGTGTTCTGTTTATTCCGAAATCCATTAATTTTTCAAAGTGTTTGTCTTAACCTTCCTTTCGGAGTCTTTTATGTATTAATATTTACGATCTTACATACTGACAATCCATAACTGTGTATCTTATGATACACGTTTTATTAAAAATAATGTGACAATTTTATTTTACTATAAAGCCATCCGAATAAGAGAAAAATATTAATCTGTGGTTTTATTGTGGCTTCTATTTGCTCATATTCAAGAGATAATATTTCGTGTAGCAAAATTCTCCACCTATATAATAGAAGAAAATCGTTCAGTTCTGTTTAACTTGTACGAATTACTTGAAGATGCATAATTGAATATCGTATGATACACATTTTATTAAAGATATTCTGCCGTGCAAAGGCAAGTACTTGCAAAAATGCCAAAATTAGTTTTTTTAATTTTTGCATTCTCCTTTTTTCTCTGCATAAGTGTATATTTTTATCATCTTGATATCTTGAAAAATAAGGAAGAAAACAGCTTGTCAAATTAATGTACACGCACAAATTTTGAAGTCGTGCAGAGCCAAAAGAATGTACTGAACAATTTTTCAAAATCTTCTTTTTATTTTTAGTTTGACAGAGGCAAAGTAAGGTATGTGGTTATATCTTACTTTGCCATTGAAAACATCTAGAAAATAATATGACATTTCATAGGCAAAGCAATGTACTCGTTTTGCCGCTGTCTCGATTCAGTCTTGCAAAATCTCTTGCGCAGTAAGTATGCTTTTTTGTGCGGAAATTTAAAACTTGTAAGTACGTTGTTTTGAATTTACCCTTACTTTAATTTGTATAAGGTATTTTTCCCACCGTTAGTTTGGGCTAGTTTACTGTTAGGATTGTAGTGCCTTAGTAATGTTTTATTAAAGAATTTTTAAACAAATTAAATAATTTGTTCTTGTCTTTGATTCTAAAGTTGCAATTTAAATGTATAAATATACCCTACTTTGACAGTTTCATCTAAATTTTAAATTTGGCAAAAGAAGGTATAAGCCCATGCATTGTTTTGCCATTTTTTCCAAAAATTAACTTTTAAACAATTACAAAGGCAAAATAATTTAAGCGACAAAACACTAATTAGTCAACAGCAGAATACTTTGGTTTTAATTTAGATAAAAAGATCAGGTCCAAAATCAGGTATATATAAGTTTTTAGAAAGGAACTATAAAAATGCACTTAAGGCACAGAATTTCCTAAAAGTTTAATTATCTCGGAACTTGATTTTTGCGAGTACCTTCTTTTGCCTTTGCACGGCAGTATTGTGAAAGTTTTATTTTTTTTATTTAAACTATTACAAATAAATCAATTACTATTCCGAAGTGCTTTTTATTCTATTATAAATCTTTCACATTCTTATGTTTAAAATAAACAGCATTTTTGATCAATTTTCTATAGTTAAACACTTTAAAGTATATGCCGATTTTGCTATTAGTTTAACATAGTTATAGTGACAAGACATTGCAGTTCAAGCTGCCGACTTCCCCGATTTTAAAATATATTAGATGAAATTACTAATTTATGATGATAATTAGAGCTCACAATTTTAAAACAGATTTTTATAATTGTTGTATTCCCTTAAAATTCGTCTGCAAAACATGCAGAGGTAAATATTGCCAGAAATTTTTAATTTTAGTTATTTCAATGAGTATACAATATAGGACTGAAATGAAGTGTACTCGACGTAATTTCTAAATCCCTCAAAGGAGCACTTTGCATTAAGCCCTTCTTAAAAGTGATGGGCATGATTCAGTATACTTAAATATTTATTAGGTACCCACTTAACTCTTATAGAGAGTCGCCTAAGTGAAAAAGCATCTGCAAAAATATTTAAATATCAAAACCCGTTTCAATAAATTATAGACCTGAATGGGCTTGAAAGCTCGAATGAAATATCCAAAAATAGATTTTTAATTTCAAATGATATAAAATGATTCGCATTTCTCGACTGAACAAATTAGGGACTACTTCAGTTCAAATTGAACATCTCTTTTATGAAATATGTCTTAAAATAGCTAAAAATTTTAAATTATATTCCCCGTGTATTTAAAAATATATTTGCGTGAATAAACATAGTATAATTGCAGCGAAGCCTTCTCAGTCAAAGCAGAATTTATCGTTACATTAGAAGAATAGAAAAGTATGTCGCAAATGATGAGATCTGTATTTGTGTTTTGGTGAGGGACATTCGATTTTTTAACTTAATGTTTTATCACTGATAGAATTGAAAATTGCTCAAATCCAATAGCTCCTTACCATGCAACATGTCAGCAGTTTTCAGAGAACGAGGAGTCAATACACCATGTTAGTGTTGGCTTATTTATTGATTTGTTATCTATAATATTTTACATTTTTGTTATTTATATAATAACGAGGCTTTGAAATGTCATGCAAAGAGCCATGATTTTGTCGTCAGACTCAGAGTATTCAGAAGCTTAAGACAAAATGCAACTTTTGGTTCTTCACTATTTAGCACCAAATTCATTAAAGTTTATTCCAAAATCAATATCAGGTAATAATAATACAACTTAAGAAAAAAACATTAAAATCGATGCAAAACTTAAAGGTTTTTTAAAATTGACTGGACGCAATCTATATCAATATATGCTTATTAGAATTTTGTTCTATTCGTTACGAAAGCAAATATTTTAGAGTGTTCATCTTAACCTACTTATGCGAGTCTCTTATGTGTTAATACTTACGATCTTACATACTGACAATCCATAACTGAGTACCTTATGATACATGTTTTACTAAAATAATGTGAAAATTTTATTTTACTGTAAAACGATACGAATAAGAGAAAAATATTAATTAGTAGGATTATGGTGTCTTTTATTTGCTTATGTTCAATAGAAGATATTTTGTGTAGCAAAATTCTCCACGTATATAATAGAAGAAAATACCTTCGCTATTGTTTCTCATACAAAATACTTATTGCATAATTTGATTTCGTATGATACACATTTTATTAAAGGTATTGTGAAAGTTTAATTTCTTCTATACTTAAAATATTACTAATAAATCAATTACTAGCACGAAGTGCTTCTTATTCTATTATAAATCTTTCACATTCTTATGTTTAAAATAAACAGCAATGTTTGACCGATTTTCTACACTACCTGTGACGAGTCACGAAGCTTTTCTGCCTTCCTTGGCGCAGGGTTTATATTTCTTTTAAAGCCGTTACATATAATCAGGTGCCAAAGGCAATAAATGATCTTGAGCCAAAATCAAGCAAAGATATCTATGACATAAGTATTATTACGGTAAAACAACTAAAAAATTAATTTATACCGCCACTTGTTAGGCTGATTAACTGAAGTATCAAGTCGAGTATCTATCCAGATTGCTTTAAACATTCAAAACTAATGCCTGTCTTTAAAAAAGGGGCAAAAGGCGACCCTGACAATTACCGTCATATATCTTTAATCCCGGTACTTTCCAAGATCTTTGAATACTTATTGAAGGAACAATTGTAAGATTATTTTGAAAAAAAAATCTTTTTATAACAAGCTTTTCACCACAATGGCCGTGGTGAGCCTGCTAGAATTCAAATAACACCTATCACGAACACTACACACGTAGAGGCAATGATATCAGGATTGAATGCATGAGACTCACGAGAACGCAATTTTCATTAATTTTAATTATTATGGTCCCCTACTTTTAACAAAAAAATTAAGATTTTCTAATAAGTCGTGCTTTTTATAGTATTGAAGAATTTTGTATTAAGTTATACATAGGTGTGTTTTTACTTGTAACCAGTTTTATGAGATTTTTTTTATTTTTTAGTAATGTTTCTTTTAAATAAAGTATATATTCTGTGTATGTCATGTGTAGTAGATACTTAATATAGTCTACTTTGGATATTGATAGACTAGATATATATGTAACTTTGTATTTGTAAAATTGTATTTTAATGAATAAAGGCCTATCTACCTACAGTTATGGATTTTAAAGTATATGCCGACCTCACGATTAGTTTGACATAATTATAATGACAAGACTTTGTAGTTCAAGCTGCTGACCTCCCCAATTTTACAACATATTGGATGAAATAACTACTTTATGATGATAATTAAAGCTCACAATTTTAAAACAAACATAATTACCTTGAAATTGATTGCCTTTGGCTCCACAAATGATTACGCTTATTTTGAATTTGTATAGAGCGTCTTCGGCCCTGGCTACAGGATGTAAACTGCACAAGTGTTAGTTTAGTGACCCTAATGAATTTACTTACGTCTACGTTCCCATAGTCAAGTCTGCTATCGTTATCAAGACAAAGAAACTAAAAATGAAAATGGTTAGCAAATACAATAAAACAGTAAAAAGCTCTTTTTTTATCGTATTTGCTAACCATTTTCATTTTTAGTTTCTTTGTCTTGATAACGATAGCAGACTTGACTATCGGAACGTAGACGTAAGTAAATTCATTAGGGTCACTAAACTAGCACTTGTGCAGTTTACATCCTGGAGCCAGGGCCGAAGAGGCTCTATACAAATTCAAAATAAGCGTAATCATTTGTGGAGCCAAAGGCAATCAATTTCAAGGTAAAAATGAATCCTCCACAACAATATAGAACATATTTGCAACAAACATAATTGTTGTATGCCTCCAAAATTCGTCTGCAAAACATGCAGAGGTGGATATTGCCGAAAATTGTTAATTTTAGTTATGTTAATGATTATGCAAAATAGGACTGAAAAGAAGTGTACTCGACGTAATTTCTAAATACCTCAAAGGAGCACTTTGCATTAAACCCTTCTTAAAAGTGAGGCGAATGATTCAGTACACTTAAATATTTATTAGGTGCCCACTTAACTCTTATAGAGAGTCGACTTAGTTAAAAAACCTTTGTGGAATATTTAAATATCCAAACCCTTTTCAATAAATTATAGGCCTGAATGGGCTTGAATGCTCGAATGAAATATCCAAAAATAGATTTTTAATTTCAAATGATATAAAATACGATTCGCATTTCTCGACTGGCAAATTAGGGACTACTTCAGTTCAGAATGAATAATTCTCCTGTGAAATATGTCTTATAAATATCTTTTAATTCTGAATTATGTTTCCACTTTATTTAAAAATATATTTCTGTGAATAAACTTAGAATAATTGCAGCGACGTGACGTCCAACCATGCATAGCGGAATTTTGAGTTATATTAGAAGAAAAGGAAAAGATGACGCTAACGATGAAATTTGTACTTGTGATTTGGTGAGGGACATTCGATTTTTTTTAGCATTTTTTTTTCATTTGTTCAATTCCTTAAATCCAATGGCTACTGAATTCATTATGGACAAAAATTGTCAAACGCCCTTAAATGAATCGAACAGAATATCCAGACACACTGTATATATTTCTAATGTATTACGCCAAACCCCATATCTCGCTTGTTATGTATACATATCTCAAGTGAACGTTTGAGCTATACTTAATTAGAAATGTGACGACACCGAAGTCGAGATCTAACAGCAAGTAGATCGGCTATGAGAGCACGTTATTGTTCTGCTAAGTTTTCATGATTCTAATTTTACCGAGAGAAAATTCATAGTACGATAAATATACCTCGTCTTGCTCAAGTCACTGACTGGCGTAAAAAGCAGCTCAGTTATTTTAACATTTACAACTGAGAATTGGATGGAGTTCTTGACTGTATTATGGAAAAAGAATTGAGAGAAAGAATTTAGTTCCTCAAACTTTAAATTTAAAACCAGTGTTCCTGTATTAGAGGCATGCATTCTTTATAAAACACAATCATCTTCATCATGCTTATGCATACATTGGAAGGTCGCAGAATATGTTAGGATTAAACCAAGTTGATATAACTTTTATTATACTTAGATTCGCGAAGTATGCTTTTTACTGTGGTTTAAGGCCGAAATAATGGCAATATTGCTCTTAATCCAAAACTGGATTAAAAGGAGCGATTTATATACGAATAAAGGGCAAAATTAACTTTCTCAGCAAATCCAAGCGTTAAAAATTAGCATATAAAGCTTGGTTTTCAAAACATTTAATGGGACTAATGAGAATTTTTAATTCACGTCAAAAAAACTAATTTCGGGGCCGAGGACGTGAATGTAAATAACGGGAAAATTCGTGTTTTAGATCAATCAAAAATACTCAGCTCATCAGGCTACGCAAAATATGAACCAAATTTACTAAATTAATGAATTAGATCTTTAGCAAGTTTTCAGGGTTCTAATTTTTTCATATTTTATAAATATGTCACATCTTGCTAAAATCACTTCCTAGCGTAAGAAAGCAGCTAAGTTATTTTAACATTTACAACTGAGGATTGGGGTTCTTGATTTTAATCTGAATGAAGAATTAGTTCCTCAAACTTTAAATTTAAAACCAGCGATTCTGTATTAGAGGCATGTATTCCTTACAAAACTCCATCATCTTCATCATGATGTATACATTGGAAGGTCGCAGAATATGTTAGAACTAAACAAAGTTGATACAACTTTTATTCAATTTACTTGGATTTGCGAAATATGCTTTTTACTGAGGTCCGTGAAGGTAGCTCCCAAAGTATGTTTTCTTTCCTTGAAAATTTCAGGATGGTTAGTGCTTTGTTAGTGCTTCAAAAAGTTTCGTTAGTGCTTCTTTTGTTTTCGAGATATTCAATTTTATTTTATTTCAAGGTCAGCCCCAAATTATTTAGGATTAGGTCAAATTTGGCGTCATTTTTTAATGCTTTGTTAGTGCTTTTTAGTGCTTAAAGAGGTTTCGTTAGTGATTTTTTGGTTTTCGAAATTCAAGATTTTAAATTCAAGGTCAGCCCCCAAAGTGTTAAGGATCAAGTCAATTCTAGTGTCATTCTTTAGTGCTTCGTTAGTGCTTTTTAGTGCTTCGAAAAGTTTTGTTAGTGCTTTTATAGTTTACGAGATATTCAAGATTTTATATTCAAGGTCAGCCCCCAAAGTGTTAA
>MU185347.1:51399-64213 GCA_016904865.1 Pissodes strobi
GTGTAATTCTTTAGTGCTTCGTTAGTGCTTTTTAGTGCTTCGAAAAGGTTTGTTAGTGCTTTTATAGTTTACGAGATATTCAAGATTTTATATTCAAGGTCAGCTCCCAAAGTGTTTAGGATTGGGTCAAATTTAGTGTCATTCTTTAGTGCTTTTTAGTGCTTCATAAAGTTTCGTTAGTACTTCTTTTGTTTTCGAGGTATTCAATTTTATTTTATTTCAAGGTCAGCCCCAAAGTATTTGGATTGGATGAAATTTGGCGTCATTCTTTAATGCTTTGTTAGTGCTTTTTAGTGCTTAAAGAGGTTTCGTTAGTGATTTTTTGGTTTACGAGATATTCAAGATTTTAAATTCAAGGTCAGCCCTCAAAGTGTTAAGGATCGGGTCAATTCTAGTGTCATTCTTTAGTGCCTCGTTAGTGCTTCGAAAAGTTTTGTTAGTGCTTTTATAGTTTACGAGATATTCAAGATTTTAAATTCACGGTCAGCTCTCAAAATGTTTAGAATTGGGTCAAATTTAGAGTCATTCTTTAGTGCTTTTTAGTGCTTCAAAAAGTTTCGTTAGTGATTCTTTTGTTTTCCAGATATTCGATTTTATTTTATTTCAAGGTCAGCCCCAAAGTATTTGGATTGGATCAAATTTGGCGTCATTCTTTAATGCTTTGTTAGTGCTTTTTAGTGCTTAAAGAGGTTTCGTTAGTGATTTTTTGGATTACGAGATATTCAAGATTTTAAATTCAGGGTCAGCCCCCAAAGTGTTAAGGATCGGGTCAATTCTAGTGTCGTTCTTTAGTGCCTCGTTAGTGCTTCGAAAAGTTTTGTTACTGCTTTTATAGTTTACGAGATATTCAAGATTTTATATTCAAGGTCAGCTCCCAAAGTGTTTAGGATTGTGTCAAATTTAGAGTCATTCTTTAGTGCTTTTTAGCGCTTCAAAACGTTTTTTAGTGCTTTTATAGTTTACGATATATTCAAGATTTTATATTCAAGGTCAGCTCCCAAAGTGTTTAGGATTGGGTCAAATTTAGTGTCATTCTTTAGTGCTTCAAAAAAGTTCGTTAGTGCTTTTATAGTTTACGAGATATTCCAGATTTTATGTTCAAGGTCAGCCCCCAAAGTGTTTAGGATCGGGTCAAATTTAGTGTCATTCTTTAGTGCTTCGTTAGTGCTTCAAAAAGATTTGTTAGTGGTTTTATAGTTTACTAGATATTCAAGATTTTAAATTCCTGCACAATGACGACTACCCATTATTGGTACAGGTTCTACATGCAAATATTTAATGTGTATCTTAATCTTGAATATCTCGTAAACCAAAAATGCACTAAAGAAACTTCTTGAAGTACTAAAAAGCACTAAAGAATGACGCCAAATTTGACCCATTCCTAAACACTGGGACTGACCTTGAAATAAAATAAAATTGAATACCTCGAAAACAAAAGGAGCAGTAACGAAACTCTTTGAAGCACTAAAAAGCACTAACGAAGCACTATAGAATGACACTAAATTTGACCCGATCCTAAACACTTTGAGAGCTGACCTTGAATATAAAATCTTGAATATCTCGTAAACTATAAAAGCCCTAACGAATCTTTTTGAAGCAATAAAAATCACTAACGAGGCACAAAATAATGACTTTATAGTATATGACTCGATCCATAACACTTTAGAGGCTGACCTTGAATTTGAAATCTTGAATATAATGTAAACCAAAAAAGCACCAACGAAACTTCTTGAAGCACTAACGAAGCACTAAAGAATGACGCCAAATTTTACCCAATATAAAACACTTTGGGGCTGACCTTAAAATAAAATAAAATTGAATATCTCCAAATCAAAAGAAGCACTAACGAAACTCTTTGAAGCACTAACGAAGCACTAAAGAATGGCACTAAATTTGACCCAATCCTAATCACTTTGGGTGCTGACATTGAATATAAAATCTTTAATATCTCGTTAACTATAAAAGCAATAACGAAACATTTTAAAACACTAAAAAGCACAAACGACGCACTAAAGAATGACACTAAATTTGACCCGATCCTTAACACTTTGGGGGCTGACCTTGAGTTTAAAATCTTGAATATCTCGTAAACCAAAAAAGCACTAATGAAGCTTCTTGAAACACTAAAAAGCACTAACGAACCACGAAAGAATGACGCCAAATTTGACCCTATCCTAAACACTATGGGGGCTGAACTTAAAATATAATAATATTGAATATCTCGAAAACAAAAGAAGAACTAACCAAAGTTTTTGAAGCACTAAAAAGCACTAATCATCCTGAAAATTTCAAGGAAAAAAGCGTACTTTGGGGGCTAACTTCACAACCCTTTCTACTGTGGTTTAAAGCCGAAATAAATTACCTTTCTCAGCAAATATAATCGTTAAAAATAAACATACCAAGCTTGGTTTTTAAAGCATTTAATAGGAATAATGAGAATTTGTAATTCACATAAAAACTACCAATTTGGGCGCCGAAAATGGCAACGTATATAACGGGAAAAAGTCGTGTTTTAGAAAAATCAAAAATGATCAACTCATCGAACTACGCAGAATATGAACAAAATTTGCAAAATTTAGTAAAATGTTGAACTATATTTTGGCCATTGTCATTAGCAAGTTAACCCGACACGATACAATTCTACAGGATAAAATTCATGATAAGAACCAATTTTAGGCATCTTTCTTAAGCGATTTGTCAGATTAAGCGTTACAAAATACATCTAAAATATATGTATATCGGTGTTAGATTTTCTGTCCCAATATTTATTAGAATTGCCACCACATGTTCGGGTTTCATTATTTTATAATTATGATTTTTATATGATGTGTTGATGTACAATCCTGGTCAGAAAAATGGCTAAAAAATGTTTTTCAAAGTCAATCTTAAAATCATTTTAAATTTTGAATCGATTTTGATAATTTTCTTCTGAAGTTGTAGGCCCTTTTATCATGATTCATATCTAATATGGATTTTGCAAAATCTCTAATTAATTTGGTGTTATACACTCTGTGGAAGAATTTAACGGCAAAATGATGAGTATATGTATGACATTTTTAAGCTTCGGTATATTTTCACATTTCTTTTTATTATTGATTTCAATACTTTTATTTTTAAAGTAAACACAAATTTTTAACTAAAACTATGTAATTTACAATAACAAAAATTTAAAATATTACATTTTAATCAGGTAACATTGGTAGTAACGGTATGTTTAGTGTTTACGTTGTATGTAGGTAAGAAGGCAGGTAAGAAGGCCGGTGAGGACGCAGAGGTTGTTCTTAGTCAGCGTTATAAGGTATTTTGATTTTCCTAGGTAAGGGGGCCTTAGAAACAATCTCCTTCTTCCTATAGTTTCTGTCGAGGTTGAACTGCGCACATTATCCTATGGCGCCTGGAATATATCCGGGTATTTTCCCATTGCCTCGGAGAATTTGGTTCCTGGCCCAAATACTTTGGCTCCGGCTCCGGTCCCTTGTTCAGTGCTTGACCCATCTGTATACCATTTTATGGCACCTTGCTGCAATGTGAGAATGCAAGTGGTGTTCTTTTTTCATTCTTCTCTACTTCTTATCACGACCGTGAAGTATTTTTCAAAATTGTATCTTTTGACTATATCGTCCCTGGACGGCCCAAGGAGTGGTATATGCTATGTCAGGGATGTATAAAAAGCGATCAGTTGCTTTCATCAGACCCGCACGATGTCTGGGATCCGAAATACCACGAGATTCAAACCCACAAGATAATAATATTTATTCCTGTAAATGCTTTGGCATAAGAGTGTCTGGATGAAATGTTCGTCGTAGATCACATCAAGAAGTCCAGCTGCTTGTCAGGCTGTACTTGCAACAATCGTCCTCAAGGATTCATTTGTTCCCGTGAACATAGAGATTGAAATGACAAAGACTGAGGATGTGTGTCATTCACAGACAAATCGCGTTTTTGTTTGCGTTCACCGAATGGACGCGAGCGTGTATAGAAAAGACAAGGCAAATATTTTTCTCACTGATAAGTATCTTTAACAATTCTTGAAGGCAGTAGCATTATGGTGTGTGCTGCACATGCTCGTACAGACCTAGTTTAATTGAAATTAACTGTTAACCGCTATATCATGGAATTTTCAGCGCACTACGTCATTCCTTACGCTCCATTTGTTGCTCATATTTTTTGCTTGATAGACTATAATGTCAGGCCTCATGTCGCAAGAGTTGTCAACGATTAGACTAGCCTCCACGTAGTCCTGATCTGAACTAGATGGAGCATGTGCGAGATACGTTAGGAAGGCTAGTTCTCAGAAGACAACCAGAAACCATTCCGGATATTCGAAACACTTATCTTGAATAGTGCGAAAACATTTCTCAGAGGCCAATTGCCAATTGAGCTCAATCCTTACCGCGTCACATCGCAGCAATTATTAGAGCACGAGGAGTCAAATACACAATATTAGGATTGGTTTATTTATTTATTTGTTATCTGTAATGATGCTAGTTTGTGTAGTTCCATTTAAAAATGTGTATTTCTTTTACAATTAAGACACTGATATGAATAAAAATATATGTTAAAAAATAACAAGGCGTAAAAATCTCATACATAGACCCATTTTCTCCTTATATTGTTCCACAGAGTAATCAGAAATTTTGGACAAAATGCAACTTTTGGTCGTACACTGTGTATCACCAGACTCATTAAAGCTTATTCCAAAAATAATCATGACAAGTCAAGACAAAAGTTTTAAAATCGATGAAAAAATTTAATGGTTTTTTTAAAATTGACTGAACGCAACGCAAGTTTATTTATCGGTTTTTTTCTCAGGCAATATTTTTACTACTTATTTATATTAATATATGCATGATAGAATTGTGCTCTATTCATTACTAAAGCAATTCAACTTTTAAACTGTTTGTCCTAATCTCTTCGCGAGCCCTATTTATTTATTATTACTTACGACTCTACATACTGGCAATGCATAACTTGATATCTTATGACACACATTTTATTAAAAATGTCTTAAAAGCTTTACTTTTTTTATACTTATTATACTACGAATAAATAAATTATTATGCCGAACATTTTTTCTATTATACATATTTTACTCACATTCTTATGTATAGAATAAACAGCATTAAAAACACAGTTCGCTATTCTTTGAATTGTAAAGGTGCGTTTGTACTTAAACATGCACGCAATATTCGGTAATGATTTAATGTATCTACGAAGAGAATTTGACCGATATTATGACACAGTAAATTATGATGGAAGAATTGCAATAGAAACCTGCAATTTTCAAAAATCTTCTTAAAAGACAAATTGATAAATTAAGCTACTACGTTACGTCAAAGAGAAAAATATATTATGGAATATAAGGAGCTTTTTAGAAAATTCAAGTCGAGATCATAAATATACTTCCCTAGGTGGAATTCAATTGCACATCGTCTTGTGCAAGAACCAAGAAAAGAGGTCGTTTATATAAATTGAATCTCCAAAAATATAAATGGAGCCAATGCTCTCAATAAAATGATACAAATTGTTGCTCTGCCAGCGACAACAAGAAAGCTATTAAAATGAATAGAGACGTATCTTTCTACAGTTTACGGTCACTGGATTTGCAACGCTTACATTTATTTCATCATTATCTTTCCCTATTCTAAAAATATATATCCATATTATTACTGCGTTGCCATCTAATATAGCCCTTTGTATAATCTCGCCAATATACCAATGACCTTATTATCTTCTCGAGTTGCTAAGTATTCTTGCTGATATCTCAGACGTCATTATAATATATTAGCCTATAATCCTCATAACATCTCTTTTGTTGCCTTCTATAATGAGGTTTTATAGCTGTTATCTTCTTGATAAAATAACATGGGCGATGTATATGAACTGAGGCAGTATATAATACCTACTTATCAGTTTACTAATCGCTCTCTAATGTTCTGCTGCACTGCATTAAATGAGATGCCAATTTGTAACCCCAAAATATAAAGTAATGATAGACCGTGAACAAAGATTTTAAAACTCAATATTTCAGTTTTGTTTAAATCAATTAGAGCGCACAGCAAATAGTTTTCATGTGGTATTTAAGTTATGTAGTCATTAAGTTTTACGAGTTCTAATATACTCTATACCAAAAATGTTAATAAAGTTCATATAAACATGGGTTCGGAAATGCTTCTACGAATCCACCTAACTAAGTTTTATTTCAAACATGTCTGTCGAACAGTTTGAATTTTTAGAAAAATATCAATTGGACAATGTAAATGGAAAGTATTTGAACGGTTATCAAAAAACAAATTAAGACTATAATTTAGAACTTATTTGTAATATTTCATGAAACATTAAACTAATCGTAAAATTAAGTAGTAATAAGAAATTGTTTGTCATAGGTTTGAAATGAAAAAAAAAATAGTATGGTCGCAGCCCAGAAGTAAAGCTTTATTGCTTGAGTAGTATATTCGGTATACGACGAATAACTTTCTCTCCTTCTGTCTACTTTTTAACGCAACCTGGCATATACGCAAATATTAAAATTAATATATCTTCAGTTAAAATTCTGAAATCGGTACAATTTAGCTTGTGTTAGGTGAGGTTAGTTTAAGTAAGTTTATTTATATGACATTTAGATCTTGCCAATTGTCAGGTTTCCCGTGACTTCATTGGCTACGGATAAAAGCCAAAAACGTCATATCGCTATTTCATTTATCCCTGTGAAACTCACATCCAGGTCATCTGTTTCCTCCTAATTACAATCTAATTCAATGTCAATCAACATCTTCGCAGACACACCGTTCGTCGAGCGCCATAGGATCATTTATGGCAGTGTGTGCCACACTGCCATAAAAAAAACTTAGTGAGCTGATTGTTTTTTTATCAAATTCCCAGATGATTCCGAATAGGTTATTTTAATATGGATATTAAAATTATGGAAAAGAAACACCAAGAATTTATAGCAAGTTGATAAATTTCATTCAGGGAAAGGATTTCAAGTAGCGTGTATTTTTTTTAATAACTATACAAGGATACATTATTTAATAGGATAATGAACTACAAATATTAGTCGTAGTTAATTTTTTGTCACATTGCTTAATTAAGAAAATATATTTTTCACAGGAAATCACATTCAAATTGGGAAGGAAGATGAAATAGTTTTTTTAAATGTAGTAAAATATGAAAATGCATTAGTGAGTTTACAGTATTTTTTCAACGATATAGCGGTAGGGACGTGAAAATTCTTAAGGTTATTTTATAAGGCCGGTTCTCACCCGTGGATGAGCCTCTAACTACGACTCCACGAGAAAATGGGGTAACCATTCTAAATAAAGAAAATAATGCTCTAGAGACGATAAACAAGAGAATGGCGACTACGGGAGCAGAAGACACAACGGGGGCTTATGTAATAGCTCTACTGCGCAATAAAATAACATAGCAGTACTAAAACCGAAGGAAAGATCTGACAAAATTTTCGATGGTAAAGCCGTAAACGAAGAACAAATTATTTTCGACGACAGCGACGATGATATTGTAGAGATAAGAGAACCACTAGATGATCTAACTCCGGATGATCGGGTGTTGGTATGCTTACCAGGGAAAAAAGTATATCCATTAATAAGTAAATAAATAAATAAATAAATGTTTTATTAACGGACCAAGCCATTTTTTTGTACATTACATATAAATAAAAATCTACAATGTACATATTATGACATATGAAATCTAAATACAGTATCTCTTTCTTTATTTTTTTTTGAAGAAGTTTAAACTAATATTAAAAGGATCGATATTAATGCAATGTTTATTAAACGATGATGCGAATCTGCTGCCTGATGATGTTTTACCATAGTTAGTTCTATGGAACTCAACGTAAAATAAACTGTTATCACGCAATGTCCTCTGAGGTACCCTTATTTTAATTTAATCGAATTAGCCTTTACTTGATGGAGATCCATAACTAAGACCACTTAAATAAGTAAACCACTTAAAGATTTCCACTAACTTTATTTAAACATGACACGTGTTTCGACGGTAACGTCTTTTTCAAATGTAAATAGTTACACTAAAATATGCTAAAATTATATAGTTCCGCTGTTGCAGGTAAATTACAAAAAATAATCTTGACCCAGGCGCCTTATGAATAGCAAAGGAAACAATTTCTAGGAAAGGTTCAATAACGGAGAAAACCCAAAATCAGTTTGTTCGTTAAGTAATATATTCAATTTTTTATATTTATTGATTTCCATAATTTCTAACAGATTTAATTGTTTACCTTTATTTTCAATATGTAAAACATTGAAATCATTATTGAAAATGTGGTTTTCATAAATTAAATGACAAGCATAGTTAGAAGTATCCTTGCCATTAATGAAACAAGACTGGTGTTCTTTAATTCTCTTTTTAAAAGGTCTACCAGTTTGACCAATATATACTTTGGAACACGAACCACAATTTAATTTATAGACACCATTTTTCTTAGTTTTAGGTGTAGGGGATTTGTTATTTTTAATGAACTTACTAATTTTATTGTTGGTTTTAAAGGCAATTTTGGCATTCATATTTTTATTTTTTATATACTGTGATATTTTTGTGTTAACTTTCCTGTGTGTGTTAAAATTTGGTAATTGTTAAGTTCATTATTATTAATTTTTGGGTACACCAATTCTAAAGCTTTTTTGGTATTGTAATTTTTAATTAAATTATCAACAATGTTGGCCTTATAACCATTATTTACAGCAATTTGTTTGATTATATTAATCCCTTTATTGTAATTATCTTCAGACAAAGGAATGTTATTTAGTCTATGTATAAAACTATTAAATTCTTATTAGAAGCTCAGACGAGTTTTTTAGCCGATCAATACTTTAAAATTATGCTAAAGTGCCGTAAGTGTTCGCAAAATATTTGGTTCTTCAACCAGTGTGTGAAATTTAAAGTGTTTCCCAATTACATGAAACTGAAAACCAACAACAATAGCACATGAGCAAAAATTGCACAACCATATGGATTGAAAAAATGGCTTATCCAAGACAGGAAGACTCAGTACAACAAGAGGGATATTTTAAACATTTATTTGAAGGTAATACATATGGAACTCGCAAGAAGGCTAAGTAATTTGGAATTTGACTTATTAGACAACAAAATTAGGGTTATTATTGGTGATAATATCAACAAAAAATTCATAATTCAAAGCGATAAGCTACGTAGATTAAAATTTAAATTTAAAGAAACAAACAATGATATCAATAATTCTAAAGTTTATTCAGATCATCAATTTTATAATAGATTTGTTAATTTTACTGAGGTTAGTTTTAATACCTCTGAAATTAATATCCTAAATAAAGGATTTAACCATAACTTAAGTAACAATAATATCAATACTAAGTACCAACTAGGGGTAGAATGTGAATTAATTTCTTCTAATTTACATTTATCTAATTTAGATAAATATTTATTAGCTAATACCATAACTTCATATAAACAAAGATATTATAATTATGATACCCAATTAATTAAATCCATAAATAAGAAATCTGTTGACTCAGACATTATTTTTACTAGAGCCGACAAAGGATAAACTATAATAGCTTTAAACAAATTAGACTACATTAATAAAACATTAAATTTTTTAAATCCAGAGAAATATACACAAATTAATTCGGATCCTACATTACACTATCAGAAATTTGTAAAAGAAGTTGTTAAAGAAGTTAGCATTTTTCCGGATTACGTTAAATCTAACCTTGTGTTAATGAAGCCACAAATACCTAAATTATATTCTTTAATCAAATTACATAAACAGGATATGCCTATTCGGGCTGTAGTTTCGTATTGTACAGCCCCTGCTGTTAAACTTTCTGAAGAATTAATTCACATTGTAGGTAAACATTGTAATTTCAAATCTAAATATTCGATTAAAAATAGTTATGACCTAGTGAATAAGATTAAAAATGTTACTTTACCATCTAACTCTAAACTTATTTCTTTTGATGTTAAAAATTCATTTCCTAGTGTACCTCCGATTGAAGTGTTAGAATTAATTAAAATTATGTTAGATAAGAACCATATTAATCACATAATAAAACAGGATATTTTAAATTGCTTGTCATTATGATTAGATCAAAATTATTTTGAATTTAACGATAAGATTTTCACTTGTATCGAAGGTTTAATAATGGGTAATCCACTTAGTCCTATTTTAGCTGAAATCTTTATGGATAATTTAGAAAAATCAATACATGAACACCATCTTAGCAAATATTGCTTATATTGGTATCGATATGTGGATGACATTTTAGTTTGTTTTAATGGGACGTCAAGACAATTAGACATTTTCTTAGAATTTATTAACACATTACATCCCAATATTAAATTTACAGTAGAATTGGAACAGGAACACTCTATTAATTTTTTAGACCTCAAAATTTCAAATGTAAACAATAAACATACCTTTGACATCTACCGCAAACAATCTTATACGGATATAATTATTCACAACTCATCTAACCATCCGTACAATCAAAAAATGGCAGCATTTAATAGTTTTATACATAGACTTAATAACATTCCTTTGTCTGAATATAATTACAATAAAGAGATTAATATAATCAAACAAATTGCTGTGAATAATGGTTATAAGGCTAACATTGTTGATAACTTAATTAAAAATTACGATACCAAAAAAGCTTTAGAATTGGTGTATCGAAAAATTAATAATAATGAACTTAACAATTACCAAATTTTAACACACACAGGAAAGTTAACACAAAAAATATCACAGTATATGAAAAATTAAAATATGAATGCCAAAATTGCCTTTAAAACCAACAATAAAATTAGTAAGTTCATTAAAAATAACAAATCCCCTACACCTAAAAGTAAGAAAAATGGTGTCTATAAATTAAATTGTGGTTCGTATTCCAAAGTATATATTGGTCAAACTGGTAGACCTTTTGGAAAGAGAATTAAAGAACACCAGTCTTGTTTCATTAATAGCAAGGATACTTCTAACTATGCTTGTCATTTAATTAATGAAAACCACATTTTCAATAATAATTTCAATGTTTTACATATTGAAAATAAAGGTAAAAAATTAAATCTGTTAGAAATTATGGAAATCAATAAATATAAAAAATTGAATATATTACTTAACGAACAAACTGATTTTGGGTTTTCTCCGTTATTGAACCTTTCCTAGAAATTGTTAAATTGTTTCCTTTGCTATTCATAAGGCGCCTGGGTCAAGATTATTTTTTGTAATTTACCTGCAACAGCGGAACTATATAATTTTAGCATATTTTAGTGTAACTATTCACATTTGAAAATGACGTTACCGTCGAAACACGTGTCATGTTTAAATAAAGTTAGTGGAAATCTTTAAGTGGTTTACTTATTTAAGTGGTACCCTTATTTTAATTTTTTCAAGAAGTTGTGGAGATCTAATCTGATAGTTAACAATCTTAAATAAAGTACACGCATCCAAGTAATCTCGGCGTTGATCAAGAAAAGAGATATTTAACTTTAACACTGACATAATCTGATAATTATTCATGTGATCGATGCATATTCCAATTTTAAAAGCTATAAGCCTCAAGAATTTCTTTTGAACTCTCTCAATAGTCTCTACATGCACTTTATATTGAGGATTCCAAATCTGACTAGCATATTCGAGAATAGACCTAACATATGAACAATATAGATTCTTAAAACAGGTTATATCATTGAAGTCATGCAAAGTTCTCTTGAGGAAGCCCAATGTTTTCAAAGCTCTAGTAGTAATATACTGTATATGATGATTGAATGATAATTATCTATCGAATATAACCCCTAAATCCTTAATTACATTAACTTTTTCCAAATTCACATTATTGACATAATAGTCGAAATTAATAACATTTTTATTTTTTCGATAGAATTGGATCAATTTACATTTAGTAACATTAAGCTCCATACCGTTCATATTACACCACCGATTCAAATTGTTTATGTGCTCCTGTATTTTTACACAATCATCTATTGATTCGATAATTGAAAAAAAAATTAAGGCATCAGCATAAGAAAGCAACTGAGAATGAACAAGAAAATATTGTATGTCATTAATATATAAATTAAATAATAAAGGAGATAAATGTCCACCCTATGGGACTCCCGAAATAACTTTAATTTCTTTAGATAAAGCATTATTAATTTTTACAATTTGGATTCTATCCGACAAGTAATACTCAAACAACTTTAAAAGGGTACCAAAAATTCCATATGTTTGAAGTTTTTTAATTAGGTTACTGTGTATGACCCTATCAAATGCTTTCCTAAAATCTGTATAAATGCAGTCTATCTGAGATGTATGTTCTAAAGAGCTTATTAATGATTGTTCGTAAGTTAATAAATTAGAGACTGTTGATTTTCCTCTTACAAATCCATGCTGAGGTTCCGTGATAATACCATCAGATTTCGATACTATATTTTATTTACGATGTTTTCAAGTTACTTTGAGATTAGTGAAAATTTAGAAATTGCTCTATAATCCCACTCTATAACATCAGATTTATCTCCACTTTTATGAAGTGGTGTTATGTAGGATATTTTCTAAAAATATGGAAAGGTATCTGATGATAAGGACTGATTAAAAATCATGCTAAAAATGTTTGATAAAATACATCTGCAATTTACTAAGAACAGAACTGAAACATCATCTGGTCCTGCGCACAATTTTTTTTTCAAATCCAATATTGCATTAAAACATCAATTTCGCTAATCTCCAATTGACCAATACTGACACTATTGGAAACTA
This sequence comes from Pissodes strobi, assembly GCA_016904865.1. Lineage (NCBI taxonomy): Eukaryota > Metazoa > Arthropoda > Insecta > Coleoptera > Curculionidae > Pissodes > Pissodes strobi. The sequence continues at coordinate 64,181 of MU185347.1, forward strand.
CAAACTCGTTGGCATAATCGCCCCTGTCACTAT
>MU185347.1:97377-111304 GCA_016904865.1 Pissodes strobi
TGTTTTTATCGATGTGTCTCCTTTATTATCTCTTCTCAACTTGACGTAGTGCGTTCCTAAATCTGAGTTACTCTCCTACACGCTAAGTAAGGCGTGGCGTCACAGATAAAAAATACAAATCGTGACAATATGAATTAATAAAGGCCACAACAATTAAATCAATCGACCAGATAAATGAATAAAAATAGAATAAAATTAATGAAAGCTATCTTAAAGCTTGTCCGTCAATGCTTGATTTATATTTAAATATTAAGAAAATTTATATCAATCAACAAGAAAAACAAATGAATAAATGAAATTAATAGCAACCATACCCCGTTAGATCCGGTTGAAGGTCAGCTCCTAAAAAGCCGCCCAGCTCAGCAGTACAGGTGAAATGAAGTAAATAGGGGGTGTAGAGGTACTTCTTTTCTAGTCCCGGTAGTGAAACTAGCAGTGGGCTCGATAGCCCGGTGATAAAACTTGCAGCGGGGTAGCCCGGTGATAAAACTTGTAATGGCACTCGATAGCTTCGGTGGTGAAACCCTGTAATAACCCAATACTAATTAGACTATGCCCCCTACTTCAGTGAAGAAATTATAGCCCCCCCTTGCATATAGATGTTTTCTTTATAAAACAAATTCCTTCAAGAATTATCAATGGATTTTCAGTGACCATCAGCAAATACAAAAGGTGCAAACAACTTGAATATGAAAAGAAATAGGTATGAATCACCCCTAAATAATATAAACTTCCCCATATGAGCAAAAATAAAGTTACATTAAAAAAAGTTCAGATATGATAAAAGGAAAAAGGTAAAATATATCATGGAATGCAATGCAAATGGTGGTCAATGTAAAAAAGTTAACACAGACAAAGGCAATTAAATCATTAAATTACACAAAAAAGCTTTAGCAATAATTACCTCTCTCTAGGTGGAGGGTTGCTGGAGGATCAACTGCCTCAGTTTTGTAAAATTGAACTTTGTAAGTAAGCCTCTAGAAATAATGGAAAATAACCTTTAGCGTCATGGCGACCATGTGCTTCTCGGGCAGTAAAAAAAATTTATTCCAAAAAAATCTTACCTAGTGCAGTACGAATATTCCAATAACTTGGCAGTGTCAAGCACTAATTAGGGACTCACTCACAGATCCCCTAGAAGGGTAGTATTAACACAATACAAAAAGTTGAGTCCTCTATGACTGCACTACGCAAAACGCTTCCTCTATGATCGGTATTTCTAGATGAACGAGGCATTGGTTTCAGCCAATTTGCCTTTGCCACTTCCACGAGATTAGAGAAAAAAGCGTCGAATCAATTTTTCAATAAATACTAGGAAATATTCCTAAACGAAATAATAAACCTTTAAAAATCCAAATCGACAGCAACAATTATGAAAAAATAGCCCATTACTACCATTCAGGGCCACCAACCGAATATTACAAAAGTTACAACATGCCGCGTGAAAAGATAAATATCAGTATCTCAAAGCAAATCAGTGGACCCATAAAGTTATCAGCCTGAGATTAGAAGTGAAGCAAATCAGTGCTCCCAAAAGGTTATCAGCCTGAGATTAGAAGTGAAATATTCAAACCGAAAGTAGAATATGAATTTGACGGATCTAATGAGGCTTAAAAGTAGGTTTAATTAACCCAATTCTTTCAAATACAGAACGGCCAGCAAACATAATTAATGTAGTATAAATAAGCAAAGTTTGACTAATAACATAATAACTTATTTTAGTTGCTTGATCAAACCTAAGCGGGCCGCAGATTATCAACTAAAATAAATTTAGTCACAAAGTGCCTGAGGACAACATAAGAGAAATGAATGATCAAAATAGCTACTTAAGACCACTATAGTGTTATAAAAGCTAGTACATATATATCATTAACCTGTATAAAGAATAAAATTAATTTACATTAATAAATGCTGCAACCTTAAGCTTATTGACAGCAAATCCAGAAGAGGTTAATACTCAATAATTCTTACCACAAAATATAGCATCTTTTGTTGCTAAATGCAGCATATAAAATGAAATTTAAAATCTTTTATAGTGGCAAAACTCTATATTTCAGTATTTTTGAAGTAAAAACTTCTATTGTCGCTTTTAACACACTTCTTTCCTGGATAGTGACTGAGATTGAGCGGTAACGTGCGCCTTGTGTGACGCTCTGTCGTGTAAGCCAAGCGAGAGAGAGAAACCAGTCAGGTGCATTCAGCATGCCTTTTCTTGGCTAATGAACGAAACTGAGCCGTCAGGCGTGACGAATGATGCTCAGCTGTCGCTCATTCGGATAAAGTCAGCGTCAAATTAATTTTTCTCAAAAACGGCTGAGACTGGAAATTTGAGTTGGTATGCTTTTAGGTAACACTTGGGAGCCACCGATGGTCAATTGTGTTTGACGATCTGATTTTCCGCTTACGTCAAATGTGCGATTTTTCAAAATTTTTCTTTGATACACTATAACTGCTGACAACACTAATTGATTTTGATCAATTTTTTGTACACGTTCTTTTTGACGGTCATCCAAGCGCTATTGAAGGTTGCTAGAATCAGAAAATGGCGAGTATTTTTTCGACGTGTATATTTCTGGAAAAGGGGTCAATTCGAGTAGTTCTTAGACCGCAAGAAAACCGCGACCACCGTTCAACAAGGAATTTAAAGGTGAAGTGTAACCAGTCTTAACTGCTACCTTATTTGCTAAATGCTCATAGGCGGTCCATATGCCAGGTTTACTCAGCGAATTCAATTTTTTTAGAGGGCAGGGTCTATGTCTTAGCAGTTAGGGTAGGGCGCCACTAAATTTTCTTACAAGAAATTTATCAATGATTTTTGACCTGGAAAATAGGGTAATAAACTTTAGAAAAATACCCTGTAAAAGAACGCTGAAAAATTTTGAATACACAGATTAGTTATTATTTTGACTGCAATTTACCAAAATAAACATCAAGAAGGCAAATAACTTATTTATTTAAAAATGTCTATCTCAAATCAATTTGACGTTGTGGTTACGCTCTTAAACTAATAAGATTATCTTGTAATAAAAAATCAAAGTAAGACAAAATATTACTTGTAAACGAACCAAAAATGATATAATTGTTAACCAAACTTAGCCTTAATCAGTCTCGTGGCAGCGATAATATCAGTGCGCCAATAAACAGTCTCTCAATAATATCAAATCAATAAAATAACCCGTGAGGTGAATATGTACATATGCAGCCGTTAAATATCTATAGGTAAACGAATTGAGCTCATGTCGATTCCGATATCACGGCGACAAATTTAATTTTGTAAATTTCAGTTATGTGAAATAAATTACTGCCATGAGCTTTACAGCCAAATACAGCAAAAATTAGCTATTCAGACACTAGCCAAATGAATTCTCTAACTAACTAAAGATAAAATTAAGTATCTCTTTTAAAAGTAAGATCGTTAAGCAAGATCAATAAATGAAACGAGAATAAACGAGAATATAAACGATAGACGTCAAGTGAGTTATCTCACTCAGACGCTCGTGGTATCGAAATCCTTACTATTATAATAGGCTCATCAGCTATCACTCCTACCACCCTATGAGAGTAAAAATAAATCTGTTGTTAGGTATGAAAGCCAGGGCTGTTAAACTCACACACCCACTTTTAAGAACACAGGTAATTAATAAACTAAAAACAATTTTTTTTTGGGAACTCTTACCCATTAAATCAAATCAATAATCCTGTTTAACACTCAATATGCAATTGGGGAAAACATAATTGACTTAACACTCAGTGTGTCCGAAGCTCATAACTTTCTCAGAGTAACTTAAGTTTAAATACCTTTACAACAACTGAAAAAAATATAACGTTACCTTATTTAGAAGGCCTCACGGACAAATTGTCGAACATCTTTCAATCAACAGAATTGAGAATAGCGAGAAAACAAATAAAGACCCTATCACTCATATACTCTAAAACTAAACCACAATTATCTCTTACTGAAAATAGCAACGTAGTGTATAGGATTCCATGTAATCATTGTAATCTAGCTTATACAGGGTGTCCGGAAAATACGTGTACAAATAGGCCGATTTAAGCCAACTTGGTTATATCCAAAATTGCTTCGTTTAGCCTACAGAGAGCGTCAAAATTTAGACAGACAGACAGATTAGATGGAAATACTTATTTAAATTTCTTGCAAAATACGCTACCGATTCTTCTAGAAAATTTGCCTCTTTTGCTTCAACAGAGATTATGGGATATGCATGATGGTGCCCCACCTCATTTTTCTGCTGCTGTTCGACAGTATCTGCATAACCAATATCCCAACAGGTGGATTGGAAGATGCAATGATGCACCGGTAAGATGGCCACCACGTTTCCCGGAGTTAAATATGTGCGATTTCTTTTTATGGGGCGCTTTTAAAAAAGAGGTTTACAAGACAACTGTAAATTCTCGCAATGATTTATTGGCGAAAATTTTAAATGCTGGCACCCCGGGCGCGCCCTTTTTATAATCCCCAGACTCTGAATAAAGTCCAACTTCATTTTTAAAGAGTGTCATTAATTGGAGACCATTTTGCACATTTGCTTAAATAATGATTTCTTCTTGTTTAATTTTGCCACTTTTTTAAATAATATCGATTTATTTGCTCCCTGTTTCATTGCTGTGTTTAGTAGTTAGTCAAGTAATTGAAAATATTTATTTTCTGGCAAAACCGCTTATCTTAGGAAATTTTTTCAAGGAATAAAAAATCTTCCAAATCGATCGCGGTATCACAAAAAAATATCTGTGTTGCCAGAAAGTTGATGACATAAAAAATCCAAAGGATTGGTAACATGTGACGTCTCGTTTATAGCATTTCCACTTATTTACACCCGGTGACTATACCACTGGTAAGCCTCACTTTATGGTGTTAGACTTTACACCAAATATGGTGAAAATCAATTAGCCCGCTTTCACGTAAATTAAAAAAATCCGATTTTTTTTTGTAATTTTTGACGCTCTCTGTAGGCTAAACGAAGCAATTTCGTATATAACTAAGTTGGCTTAAATCGGCCTATTTGGAAGTCAGGAATCTGACATTAAACGTTGTACACGTATTTTCCGGACACCCTGTATAAGCCAAACTTCTAGGTCGTTCAAGGGCCGTAGAACCTCAGATGAAAGTGATTGTAGCAGACTGGTTTCTTCCTGTGCACTAGTAGAACACCATGTAGAATCAGGCCATGCCATAAATTGAGATGGAGCTGAGACCCTGGATAAAGTCACCTCATACTATAAAAGAATCTTCCTAGAGATGGTTCATATTAATCAAGAACAGAACACCATGAATAAAAAGAGTGACACTCAGAATCTCAGTTCTGTGTTTACAATTACATCTTCAAACTAGGAAAGGAGAAGTACCTGCAGTTGCTTGACTATCCGTCGCCAGATAAATGAAAAGCGAAAAAGACCACACTCGGTAGTTAATGCTAACCGCATCAGAAGGCTTAGGGACTGTTAGTGCCTCACACTTGGTTAAAAAAAAACAATAAAAACACTATGTATGAAATAAAGGGGGTTCAACCAACCTCCAGCTTTGTTTTTGTAGTAATGCGTGCGCAGTGTGTAAATCAAGAACACTACTTCCACCAAATTTAACACAATGGAAAATTGTCCTTGTTGCACTAAATTCGACAAATTTATATTGAGTTATGTATTTCTTCATTTAAAAATAGACATATTTATTGGCGTTCTTGCTTTACTTCACCGGCAACCAGTGTTGCCGATTTAGTACATTTGTACTTTTTGTCGTACATTTTCGTCAGCAAAGTACAAATGTACATTTCATCATAAATATACCAAACTCTAGTACATTTTCAAATGCAAATCAGTGCCGTTGATTCCCCGAATTCGAATTATCAAAATAAATCCACGGCCACGACGCACGACAAGTTGACATCGCGCGTTGTTCCCTACTTCGCCAATAACGTGGGGCCGCTGACCGCTGGGATTCCCCGTTCCTTTTCATCAGTATAGTTTATAGTTTTAGTTTATTTTTGCCTAAATTAGACAAGAGCATTAGAAAAATAATAGTTTTTTAATGTTTTTATATTTATATTATTTATTTTATTTTTTTTTTCGTGTATAATTTATGATAAAAAATTCACAGATCTTGCAACACGCGCAAATATCCTAGGCGTATTGAAACATTAATTAAAATTATATATAACGATAAGCTATATATCGTAAATACGGCAAATGACCGACAGTCATTTGATTATTTATATTCATTAATTAAAATGATACATAACGATAAGAATTACACGGTAATTTAGGCAAACTACCTACAGTCGCCTAACAATATAATCAATAATTAAAATGATATATACCGGTAAGCTATACACGGTAATTATGGCAAACTGCCGACACTCGCCTAGCTCTAAATCCATTAATCAAAAGGATGTATAACGGTAATGAATATACGGTAATTAAGGCACGTAAATATATTAAAATCGATTTTACTTGATTCTGGTTGAGCTTCCTACGTAGTACGTCTCCACCATGTGATTGCGTCACCCTAACAAAAAAGGCCTCGGTACTGCTAACTGACGGCGGGATTAGCTAGGTCAGCGTGAAATGCTACCTCATAGAAGGAATTGTACTACATAGACGGAATTCTGTTCCACAGAAGGACCCTATGTAATTGATAAATAACTTTAGCACTTTTAAATATAAACGCTCATATCGAACATACTTTTAAAAAAAGTGGTCACCACTCTAGTTCATCACACAACGTTTATATACGATATGGGCTATAATTTTAGAAAATATACATTCTACTTAATTTGCCTAATACTGCAATGACACTATCAGGCGGTAGTTAGACCTGAGGGTCAAAAGTAGCGATGATAAATTCCGATTCGGAAAACGGCCTGCTCGCCTTGAGTGTTCAGGCGAGAAAGACTAGGGAGAGAGGGCAAGTGATGCGGTGTTCTACCGGTACTACGCGAGAACTGCGGAAAATACAAAAACCGTTTTCTCGGCTTTCCGCGACGGGATACTTTGTAAAACTAGTTTAAGAGCATCTAAATTAGATTTAACGAAAAAGAATTGAGGTGGTTGCTTGAAAATAAGAGAGTTAGCCCCTAGAGTGCATACTATGCCATAAAAATATAGTATTTTTGTTACACAACATAGCCAGAGAATAAATAATTCTTCTGATCTGTGCAGGCATGTAGCCTGTTTTTGAAGCCTGAAGCTAAATATTAAGAGGTTGTGTGTCGTGTGGTAGATGGTTGAATCAAAATACGAAACTCTTGCAAAGTATTAATGAATGTTTCAGAATTAAATGATAATTTATAACGAAGGGTTTGCAAGATTTTCAAAGAATTTTGTCAAAGTTGCACCAAGTTTGTGGGTAAATAGACCGAGTTCTATTTTCTTCAACAAAGCTACACTTAATTCAAGTGAAATTCGTAATACGTAAGCCAAGATGGAAATAGTAAGCCATTTACAAACGATTTATTATATTATTATAGGAAACTACTACAGTTAAACCGAATAATTCAAGAAAATATTGAGATTGTATTTATAATGATTTATGTGACACTGTCGGTGGGCGAAATGCCAATATAATACAAATATAAAATTATTTATCCCGATAAACATTTATTTATATTTCCTTTAGAACGAAATTGACTTCATAAATCCGAAAAGTAATGACCCAAGTAGCGATATAAGCAGGATAAGCTGCATTTGCAGAATTGAGTATTTTTGAACGTTATAATGATACATTTATTTATGTAATTCTAGTAGGTATTGCTATGATATAAAGCATATGGTTATAATAAATACAATATTGTATTGTTCCTAGACGATTTATAGTTTAGATTAAGATTATTTATATGCGAGGTGTCTGATTTAAAGCAACGAATTGGTAGTAGTTCCGGTCAAAATAGTTCGCTGTGCTAGTGCTCGGATATTTTTTGATACTTGATAAATTAGCTTTATTTTTATCGACATTGTTTAGTTTACGCTAGTTTTGTTTGTGTGTGAGTGTATATGTGTACGCTTGGAAAAATATACTGATTTGTTTCAGAATTAATTATTATTATTTTAAAGAAAGATTAAAAGGTTATAGAACAATTACATTGTAACCACACATGAGTAGGTATACTATGTTCGTTCTGGGCCCACCGGCCGCGGTGGAGGTGCGCAGTAGCAAAAATCGTCTACGTAGCAAAAATCGTCCACGTGGACGATTTTTGCTACTGCGCACCTCCACCGCGGCGGTGGGCCCAGAACAAACATAGTATACCTACTCACATGTTGCTATTTTAAGTTTTTTGTTTCTAAAATTATACACATACTTCCTACAAAAGCAAATCGCAAATGAAAAAAAATTAACACGAGAATTAATTTACTCACAAATTTAGGTTTTATTACTTACCAAACATTTAATGCATTAAAGTAATAGTTACATAATGGTACTTATTCAATGACTTATAGTCATTTGTGTCATGCGATTTTAAAAATGTGTCCTCAATTTTTGGCTTTAAAACATTAATATCCATATTATGTATACTTGTAAGGAGCTTCAAATCCATCACTTATTAGAAAAGCTCTATAGCATCTATATTTTAATACAATGGAAGCTTGTTTTGCGATTCATCGTTTTTGTTTATCAAAAATCAGATTTTTGCAAACTGACTGGAATCAAAGCTTTTGTTACATTTTATTACAAAAATTGGAAAGTAATGAGCATAATTAATAAGTTTCTATATGTAGGATATCGTTTTAATAAATATATTATATCATAGGCAAACATTATGAAATGTTGATAGATGTTTCTGAAAAAAATAACTGCTCGCGTCTCAAAAATTGTTTAAACAATTACGATTTGTTTTGGGTTAGATTTTTCCTTCAACAACACCACCTCACATCTGTGGATTCCACTAGGGCAGAGGCTCGATCCTTTTCATGAAGTCGATTAAATTCCTAGGGTGGATAGTTTTCAAATCTACAAGTGTAATTTGAAAATTTCCAAACACTGTTTGTCTGGATCTTTCCATTGCTGGACAGTGGCATAAAACATGCTCCATTGCTCCTTTAAGCACAAGCGGCATTCCGTTTCTTTGGAAGGCCCTATCTTGTTCATTTAGCTTTTTAGCCGACAATGGCCATGCAGCCTGTACCTGCTGTCGGCCAAGTTGAAGAAGTTGTCTAATTCACAATCCTGATGGCAGATTCACTGCCATCTCTGAATGAGTTAGACCCGGTAACTCTCTCCACTGACTACCTAGGGACCTATTTGTACATCTTGCTTGGGTCTTCCGTTGCTTCAAAAGCTTGGTAATCCATAGTGGTCGGTATAAACAATTAATTCTTTAAATCAATTAACTTTATAATTAACTACTTTAATTAGTAGACTGTATCAACATAATATTAATAAGGTGTGAATTGAAACATATATCTTAGGTATTGCGTACTTTAAGAATGCAAGAATTAATTTGCATTAAATATGATCAATATATAAAATGTGTTTTAACTACTTTCATGCATTCATCCTTTCACTCATAAAATTAACTAGGTACTGTACATAATCGATTATTTAATTTTACAAGAACTTTCTTCTTTACGAATTTAATCAAATTTATCCCAACTAACTGCTTTTCGTTCACACAAAATACCCTGTTTGCTTTGCTTCTGCAACTTTACTTCATCAGGGATATAAGACTTCAAAAATTTGATTCGTATCTCGAGTACCGGAATAGATTTTTCTACTATCAATTTCCAACCGCCATTTTACCTTCTTCTATCTTCAACGGGAGAGACGCTACGAGTTGTATTTTCTCGAGAATATGCGTTAAAACGTCCAAAGAGTCCTGAATTCAGTGTTGAAAAAAGGGAACACAGAGTACAGCCCATATTTTCTAAATATCTGTGAAAACAAAATGACTAAATATCTTGGCGTCAAACAGGGCAGCGACAAAGGGTAATGTTTTGGGCGCCAAAGTGCGGTGACTGGACCGTTGCTTCATGGGTGAGTGTTTGTCAGGCATTTCATTACTTCTTTCTTGGACTAAACTTAAATTTTGAGAAAACTAACTAAACATCTTTGCGTCAAACAGAGCTACGACTTTGTAGATGTTGTTGGCGCTAAATTCAAGTAGCGCGGCGACTGAAGGCCGATGCTTCACGTTTAAGTGTTTGCCAGGCAGTGAAGTCTATTTTTCCTACCGGAGCGTACAGGGAGAACAGAGCGGAAAATTGCACGGACGCCGATGCATTTGAGAGGGTAAAACATGTTCTTTCTTGATTTGACATATTGTTGTTTACACAACATTGACGGAGACAAAGATATATTATATTGAGAACGATTAATAAAATTTTCCTTAACGGAGAATGACAACATGCTTTCCAGCGATTGTGTCATATAATGAAATCTATTCTACCGACAATCTAGGTTCGGACTAAGGAGTAACTGAAAAACGGTGCTTTAAATGGACAAATTGCTGTTTACCTGAAGTGAAATACATCTATTCGGAGTTTAGTTATGACTTATTCATATTACGAACATACAGGGTGTTATCACAAAACTATACGATGAAAAACGATAAGTTAATACACATGTTGGGGCTTTCCCCAACACATAGATAATAGATATTATAGATAGATAGATATTACAGTAAAATATCAGTTTCTAAAAATTATAATTGATAATACATACTTGAAAGGTTACTATGTACTAGCAAGTTGTTAAGGTACTTAAGTAAAAATTTGTTTGGTTTTGGTGCTCCGTTTTGTCTCTTTCTTTTAATTTGTTTTCATTTGTTTTATTTGAGTTAATTACTAGTTTTGCCTGGATTGATTTCAATAGCTAACATAAAAATAACAACCTTAACAAAAATTTAGTAGTTTTTTATTTGGAGTGGTGCATTTTCAAAAAGTAGGTGATACATATGTACAAAAATCGCATTAGGTATAATGCAATATTATTTTTAGCAATTTAGACCGAAAAGAAGAGAATATAACTCTCTTAAACTCCTCTTCGCATGAACTTTTATTAAAATACTTTTTGTCTGTTACAATGATATTGTCTTAACCTGCATTTTTACAATTCTGCTAGCTATTGTGACAAGCAAATGATATTACATACATACTTGAAGTTGTTCCAGGAACGCAAGGTTTAATGCAACTTTATGAAGACATAAAATGTCAAGCATCTCCAGAAGATGCACAATTTTCCAATGTATTAAAAGATTTTTATATTAGATTTTCAATACAGTACAGTATGTCGGAGCGAGAAACAATGTCCTAATATATAGATTTGAAATTAATATAATATCATAGATATATATCCAGCAGATGACTTAATGAAAAATATATTGAATTTTCGGCAATATAGCATAACATGACGGGGTAAATTAACGCATAATAAACATTTCAATACTACAACAGTTGAAGCAACTAATTTATCTTTAATTATGATGATATTAATGTTAATGGTAAGCAATTAATTACATGATAAACAATGCATGGCAGTGTTGAATGATTTAACATAACTTGCACTCGAAATTGAAAAAAATTAATATACATAAATCTATGAAATATACCGGTCAACATAAAAAACGGTAAAAACAATTTTTAACCCGTTTTCAAATTGCTGTAACTGTTTTTATAATAACCTTTTTTGAATGCGGTTTATGGATTTTAGAAGCCCGTATTTTCCATATTAAGCCGCATTGATTTTTCGGTAGAGTTCATATTGTCGTTATATATGTGGTCACCAATAAACTCATGCAAATAAACAAGAAGCTTGTGAATGTGCCGTTTCGGCAATACATTTTTCTATGAGTTTGCAATATGACACATTACCAAAATAATATGAATATATCTAAGCGTTTTTGACAGATTTTATATTTTGGCCTTCGATGCACTACTAAATTATTTTATGTTTTTATATTTCGCCTTGTTAGCTATAGTCAAATCTGGTCTTATCACGCGGGTCCAAAGGTCACCGATCATATGAATCAAATCGAAGATTCCAGAGCTCATCAAAATGTTATGAGATTATGTAGGTATCAATATACCGGGAGAAAAGAAGCATATTTTTATTATTTTAACTGCCGTGAAGATGGTCACATATAATATTATTATTTTGGCAAAAATTATGTACATAATAGTACAGGGGTGGCGGACCTTTATTATTAACGTGCCATTTTTTCTAAAGAAATGTTTAATAAGGTCATAGACGTGCCCCCGTGTGATCGGTGGCGTGCCCAAAATTTTATGTCTCGTGCCATCAATGACACGCGTGCCATTGGTTCGCCATCCCTGTAAATAGTATATCTACTAAATCTATTTATTTAAAACGACAATAATAAATACTGTAATTTATTTTAGCAATAAAATTACCTAACCTATAAATACAATGGAATTTAATCCGCTTAACTATTTCAAGAAATAAAAAGAAAAAAATGGTAATTTGCCAAACAATAAGTAGAAAACAGTAGCAAAATCACTGGTAATCAATTTAAGGATTGTACAGAGAATTATGTATGAATAAAAAGTTCAATATAATATCGCAGAATACTAAAAAATGTAAACAAAGAAATCCGTTTATAATTATAGACTAAAAACTTAAAAATTCTGAAAAGTCCTCATTATCTGCGTCGTCCTCGAATGGAGCAATGATCATCGGCACTACTTCTGCATCTAATACTCGTTCTCGATCCCACCAATTCCTTATTAATTTTTCTCTATTTTCCACCGATTTCTTCCAGTACTACTGCGTAATATGATCCAACGAATCTTGCCAAATTATCTCTACTTGCGAGGATTTAAGACCATCACCTACATGTTTTTCATAAAAAGATTTTGCCCCAGCCCATTAATTATATCGCATTAAACTTGCAATGATATGGCGGCAATCGTAGAACCCTCATGGTCATCTACAGCATATATTTTGGGTGATTTGAGAGACTTTGTCATTAATAAGAGTTCGGATTTTAATACATTTGGTAAAGGATTTTCACCAAGATGAACTAGGTTGTTTATTTAAAATTCGTGAATGATATGATGCATTGTCTAATACAATTAAAGACGGCTCATCTAAATTTGGTATTAATTGAGCTTTTAGCCGTTTTTCAAACATTTCGCAATTCATATTGTCATGATAGTCAGAACTTTTTAACGTGGAAGAAAAAATTAAGAACCACTTAAATAAGTAAACCACTTAAAGATTTCCACTAACTTTGTTTAAACATGACACGTGTTTCGGCGATAACGTCTTTTTATAATGTGAATAGATACACTAAAATATGCTAAAATTATATAGTTCAGCTGCTGCAGGTAAATTACAAAAAATAATCTTGACCCAGGCGCCTTATGAATAGCAAAGGAAACAAATTATCAATTTCTAGGAAAGGTTTAAGAAAACCCAAAATCAGTTTGTTCGTTAAGTAATATATTCAATTTTTTATATTTATTGATTTCCATAATTTCTAACAGATTTAATTTTTTACCTTTATTTTCTAGATGTAAAACATTGAAATCATTATTGAAAAGTTGATTTTCGTTAATTAAATGACAAGCATAGTTAGAAATATCCTTGCCATTAATGAAACAAGACTGGTGTTCTTTAATTCTCTTTTCAAAATGTCTACCAGTTTGACCAATATATACTTTGGAACACGAACCACAATTTAATTTATAGACACCATTTTTCTTACTTTTAGGTGTAGGGGATTTGTTATTTTTAATGAACTTACTAATTTTATTGTTGGTTTTAAAGACAATTTAGGCATTCATATTTTTATTTTTTATATACTGTGATATTTTTTGTGTTAACTTTCCTGTGTGTGTTGAAATTTGATAATTGTTAAATTCATTATTATTAATTTTTGGGTACACCAATTCTAAAGCTTTTTTGGTATCGTAATTTTTTTTTAATTAATTTATCAACAATGCTAGCCTTATAACC
>MU185347.1:121304-140500 GCA_016904865.1 Pissodes strobi
ATCGATTTCTGTACTCGATAGTACCTTTTAATAAAAGTATGGTGTTTGTTGGTCTATAATATATGATATACGAAAGAAAGTTCTTTTTCGAAAGACCAGAACATTGATACGTGAGCTTGATTTTCATTTAGGTCCGGGAAAGCACAACGTTTTTTATATTGGAATTACACATGGTATTTCAAAAAACATCTACTAAGTAGGAATTCGTACATAAAAGTATTACTTCCTCACGCCTCGCGTCAGTTTTCTATTTCTTTAATTGCATTTTTATACATATTTTGAAGACGGCTTTTGCCACTTAAATAAAATTTGGATATCAGAAAGCCGTTATAACAGAGCAGATCTTAGCTATAAAAAATCATTATTAGCTTTGCCAGGGGCGTGCGTACACGCTAGCAGTTAAAGATGCTGCTAAAATGGCTGACTCTGCTGGTTTGGTATATGAGCTCAATAAATCAGACCTAACTGAATTAATAATTAACTGTTCTTTACCAAAAAGTGTAACTAGTAATGAGCTTTTGCAGTCATTATTGATAACTGTTAAAAAAATGAATTATAAATCTACAGCCTATATGAAAAATTCAAATCATCAGCAATAACTGAGATCAGCTGCGGGCTTACTTAACTTGTAAACGAACTAACTCGGATCTCAGAGAGGGGTGAATTTGCCGCCCTCCTGGATCTTTTTCTAACCACAAATTCTGGTCCGCTATTAGGTACCTACTTCCAATCACAAATTTATTACTACAGTTTGCGACCTGCCACTCCTACAGAAGAATCCACCATTGCCTCGTAAAATCTGGCATTACATTTCTGCAAACTGGGAGGATCTAAGACAGTTCTACCTAGATTTTCGTAGGCTCCATGTCTGCTTTGGCACTGACGACCCGTCGGTCTGTTCCGAAGAGATCACACAAGTAATCGCCTCAGGAATGGAAGCATACATTCCATCAAGCTACCGCCAAAAGAAAAGCCCTGGTTCGACAGAACATGCGAAAGAGCCGTGGGTAGGAAACAGCAAGCCTACAAGTACAGGGTGTCCTATTTTCGTGTATTTTACGGGGTTTCTCGCTTATGAGTAGAGATACAAGGATGCGATTTTCGCAATAGTTGGCTACTTTTTTGTGAAACTAAAAATGCCACATACAGTTTTTTCCTAGCCCTCTTAGTTTCTAAGATACAGGGCGAAATTGAAAACGTTGCATTTTTGGACCCTCCTCGTATCTCAGTTATTGTTTATCTTATCGGAAAGGTCAAAAATGTTTCTTATGCATTTTTTTACGTAGATTCCAGTGGTGTATTTAGATTTTTTTTCAAGTTTTACGGTTTTTGAGATATTGACTTAAGTTGTTCCAAAATATTTTTAACGGGGTGGGGGGGGGGGGGGGGGCGCCCGCCGCACATCCCTGCCGAACGTCAACCCTTTCAGATGTCAAATTGCCTTTTTTTCCTTTCGCACAGTTCCTAGGGGCATCGACTTTCTAATGTCCAGATTCGGTCGTCTCATCACCGAAACCCCCCCACGGCTGATTTTCGTCGAACTCGGATTTGCCTAAAGACGAGTTCTATTCCGAGCTCACGTTCCACAAAACAACGAATTTCCCAGAAAAATTAAAATTTTCAGGCAAACTTTACATTTTATCGAATACCTACCTTATTTAAACTCCTATCGAAAAATTGTATAGGAACTTTTCGATGGACCTTAAAACGACACAAATACTGGCGCAAACCGATTTGAGATACCTCTTTTCGTTACCGAGAAAAAGGCGAAAATATGAAAATCACGTTTGGTCAATTAAAAAAAAAACGAAACGTCGTACAATCAAACTGGATACGACGCATTATAGTACCCGACGAGGCCCATATTTTTCTCATTTAAAGTTTACCTCGAACTGTTACCGTTTTCGAATTATAGCCGATTTTCTGAAAATCTCGTTTTTTTTTAAGCCATACCCCTGAAATTTTCGATTTTTTTTTGAAAATACCCGTTTTCGTGACGGAATCGATTAAAGGGGTCCATTTACATGTCATTAACGTAAAGATTAAATTTTTAAAAATCCTACACGTCGTCCAAAATGGCGATTTTCCGTTTTTGAAACCGATGGTTCCCGATTACGGGAAATGGGTTCGTCGGATCGAAAATCACGCAGGATACTTTTTTTTAAGTCAAATGCGTGAGGGTGCTCTTTGGAAGGTCTCGTTTGCCCATCACCAAAATTCAACCAGATTCGAACTCGGCATCATCGAAAACCCCCCTAACCCGCATTTGAACCCATTCGGACATCAAATCCCCTCGGCCCCTAAATGAGCCCCTAGGTCCCAAAAATGTTTTTTTCGTGTATGCCGAACAAAATTGACCAAAACTATGCTTTTGGACGTCGCAAAATATCGGACCCTAAATTCCAAAATATTCCCCTAGGTTCAAAAATATATTTAACGGATTAAGGGGCGCCCGTCGAACATCCCTGTCGAACGCCAACCCTTTCGGACGTCAAATCGCCATTTTTTCTGTCACACAGCCTCGCCCCTAGGGGCCTCGACTTTCTAATGTCCAGATTCGGTCGTCTCATCACCGAAAACCCCTGACGGCTGATTTTCGTCGAACTCGGACTTGCCTAATTCTTTCGCTCGGAAATTTTCGGAGCTCCTCCTGTCTGTTCCCAAGACTCTTTACTGCCTTCCTCTGTATGGAATCTAATATCTTGAACAAGTGTTGTTGTTGTGCGTCGAGCTCCACAGATGGGACAGTATTCCAGAGATGGTCTTATCTGGGCCTTATAGAGCAGTAAGAGCGATGAGGTATATTCAACTTTTTTGCTCTATAGAGTGCTCCTAGCTTTTGCGCTACTGCCTTGGCGATTTTGGTGACAAAATTACGCTAAGACATGTTGTTTTCTTCGTTGATGTCCAGCAGGCTTATGGATGAGGCGGGAGTCAGTGTTTGTCCTGTCGTTGATAAGTCAGGTCTAGCAGAGTTTGCTTTTTTTGCGAAGACAGCTGCTTAAGTCTTTCCTGCGTTATATATATTAGATCTTTTTCAACGATGGCGTTCATATCCTCATTGATGGCGGCAATCTGATTTTCTCATTCGCGTTGGGAACGAGCAGCGGTCATAGGAGCCCGCGACATGAACGAAGATATAAGAGTGCTGTCGTCTGCAAAGCTGTAAATAGAATTGTTTGTCATATCTAAGAGGTCGTTGATATAGAACAGGAACAGTGTGGGAGATAATATGCACTCTTGAGGAACTCCGGCATTGATTTTAAATTCCTTCGAGGGATGTCAATCAATGCCAACTCGAATTATTCGATCCCTTAAGAAATTGGAAAGCCATAGAAGCAGTACTGGTGGTAGTCCGTATGCTTAACAATCCGTCATGCCACACCCTATCAAATGCTTTGGATATGTGGAGAGTCACTGCATGAGAATCGTTTTTTACGGGATTGGTTGCACCTGAGCGCATTTCCAGCTAGAAGTAAAGCATGCAGCTCGGTAGGATAGGGAAAAAAGCCTGCATAGTGGAGCTGTTAGTTCAGCAGCACATTTCCTACGCACTATTACGGAAACGCCATCCGGTTCTGTAGTCTTGCTAATCTCTAGGCATTTGAGTATTCGTTGCATTCGCTTTTTCTTTGGCTTTTTCCGCTATAGAGCCAGTGGTGGGATTGACGTCTTTGAGAAACCCTGATTGACAGCTTTGGTAACTGACCAAAAGGATATAACTCCGCTAAGACAGTTGAGGAGCTTCTTCTTGATCTGCTCGGTATATTTCTCCTTGCTCTCGTCAGAGGTCCGCTTACACTGGTTTCTAGTCGTGATGAATATATTTCAATTTTCGGCTATCGGATCTCGGCGCCATTTGCGGTAGGCAGCATTTTTTGCATTGACGTGAGCAGTCCAAACTATGGTTTACTGTTTGAGATACGTCTCATAGAAGAGGGGATGAAAACTTCCATACCAGCTAGGATAATTTGAGTTATCTCATCAGCATATTGAGAGGTGTGTTGATTGATTCCTAAAGCAGACATCTTTCCAAGAAAAACAAAGATAAAACTTGCGAAAATCACGCCACTTTGCGGATTTGTAATGCCAAACCTTTCGGGGTACCTACCTGCGGCTCCTGTGCTTTGGTAGCATGTTCACAGGTTACGGAAATAAGATTGATTGTGGTTTGGTGACCCCAGCGTAGATTGGACAGTTATGGTGTAGAGGTCAGGATTAGTTGGTAAGAATAGATAAAAGGTTAGCAAAGTCTTTTTGACGCTCAGGGATCCTGGTAGGTTCGTCAATCAGTTGAGTAAGTCCGTGACTTATAGCAAAAGTTTTGGCTTCTAGTCCTTCATCGTCGTTTTTGTTGGAATATTTGTTTAACAACCACAACCGACTGCAATTACAACCGAGTTAAACCGAAGAGTGATGATGTATCCGATTTGATGCTTATTAAGACGTCTACAAAATGACTGCGCGTGAGTCTAATGATTATGAACGGGTTCTAAATCTTGTTGCAATAAACCTAGTAACCATGAACTATCACTAAATCTATTGTATATAATATATAATAGGTCAGTGAAAGTATAAAATATCTTTTATTACTGGTGTTCACCTAGAAACCTAATTATGCTTGTAACCTTAGAGAATATTAAATGATTATTTCAATTTGTATGTCTTCATTCCTTCGGTCAAAGAACAATATTAAAACGAGAAAAATCTGCGGAAATCTATTTTAGAAAATATCGGACCGCATAATCTCTAACGAACTTACTTACAAATGCTAGTGGTGTAAGTAATTTAGCCCATACATGCTTTGAAGTTATATTAGCCTAGGTTAATAGCTTATTCATTTTATCTTGACCCGACGCATATATTGGCATCTACTGGACGACATTTGGGTTAGTTTGGCACTTTGCACTAATGAAATTTCCTATGTAATTATTTTTGTTCACTATTAAGTTGTTTCCTTTCCTTATAGTGAATACAATTGTGCCATAATGCAATTACCACATTTAGGAGCTATGGACCCCTAGGCTCAACTTGGGCAAGTATATTTTTTAAATTGAACTATTATCCAATTAGAAATTTAAAATAAACATTTCATGTTTATTATTAAGTTATGGAGAATTTCCGTACAACGGACGAACTTATACAGCGTTTGGAATTTGATGATGTCATGAAATGATAACAATTAAAGAAATGAATGAAAAGTAATAAATATACATTAATCGTTTCAAATACAGAACTTTTCCAAACAGTCTAACTAAAATAAACACACATAAACTATGGCTTAATGGCTAATTAATTTGCGTCTATACTATTTACTAAAGAAGCTACTTATAATATCTTCATAATTTTTTTCTCAAAAAATGTGTAAAGCTAAGGCGTTGCGCCTGTCTTCTAATATGAAGGTTTGAAGCCAATCTTTGGTCAACTTCAATTTGGAAAATGACCTTTCCCCAATGCCCTTTGTGAAAATTAGAGGAACAGGATATCCCATGTGATCGGTATAAGCATTTATTTCTTAAATCATTTATGACCACAAAGATGGGGGTGATATTTAACTTTATAATTAACCACTTTAATTAGTGGACTGTATTAAAATAGGGTGTTGGGGGTTTTATTCATAGGGTGATAATTGAAACATGTATTTTAGGTATTACGTATTTTAACAATGCAAGAATTAATTTGCTTTAAATATGAGAAATATATACAATGATTTCTAACTACTTTCAAGTATTCATCCTTTAACACATAAAACTAAATAGATACTCTACATAGGGTTAACTATTATTAAATGTGTAACAAAATTTCTTATTATTTAAATTTAACAAGAACTTTTTTCTTTACTGAATTTAATTATTAAGCTTTATATTGATTTAAAATTTCAACTGACTACCTTTCCGTTCACACTAAATACCTTGTGCTTTACGTCTCCTTCGATTCTCTCAATTTAACTTTGCCAGGGATATAAGACTTCGAACAGTTGATTCGAATCTTGAGTACAGGAATAGATTTGTCTGCTACAAATTTCCATCCGCCATTTTACCTTCTTCTATCTTCAACAGCAGACTCTACGAGCTGTATTGTCTCGAGAGAATGCGTTAAAACGCCCAAAGAGGTTCTTTATCCAAGCTTGGACAAAGAGAACAGAGTTACAGCAAATATTTTCTAAATATCTGTGGAAACAGCGGAGAAAACTACTAAATATCTTGGCGTTAGACAGGGCTACAACTGTGTAGATGTAATTGGTGCCAAATTCATGCAGATCACGGTCTAGTGTTTGTAAGGCACTAAAATCTAATTTTTCTTACCGGCGCGGCAGGGAGAAATAAAGCGGGAAATTTCGCGGGAGGGGATGCATTTGAGAAGATAGAAGCATGTTCTTTCTTTATTTGACATATTGATGTTTACACAACATTGACGGAGGCAAAGATATATTAAATTTAGAAAGATTAATAACGATTTCCTTGACGGAATGTCAACTTGCTTTTTAGAGATTGTGGCATATAAAGGAATCTATTATACCGACAATCCAGGTTCGGACTAAGGAGTAACTGAAATGTGAAGCTTTGAATACACAATAGTTATTTGTGTATTTAGAGCGCAAAGTAATGGATTGCCGCTTGAAAAAGAATGTTACTGCGCGACGCGTAGCGGAGCGCAGTAATCTTTCGAAAACGGTAATTTTACTTTGCGCTCGAAAAACACACAGAACTTTTTCTACAGCCGCATTTTTTAAAATTAAATGCACATGTCAGTTTTGACATATTATATTAGGGCTTCGGGCATATTTAGAAAAGGATTGCCAGCAACAAACTGTAACAAACGCACGACTGTCATTTATTTATCTTCGGTTTCCATGACCATTCAAATTCAAATTCAAATTGTTTATTCATGTTAATGTTAATACTTACAGACGTCATAGAAGATTAGCAATACAAAAGTGAAGCTAAAGTAAGGTTAGCAATAAAAACTACTTAACTACTTAAAATACATACACAATAAAACCTTGGTACACTCAATCAATACACAATAAAATAAAATCCATAATTGGGACTAAAATTGCTAAAACCTGTAACACAAAAATTCCTCACATGAATAGAATGATTGAGCCGTCAACAGATCCCTGATTACCATTTTGAATTTCAAGTCAGGCAGTGATCTTAGATTCAGTGGGAGGGCATTCCAAAGTTTAAAACTCCATTACCTATCTCCTGTTTGGCATCTTTTCAGCCTGTTATAAGGCATTACAGCATCCACCCTGCATCTCGTTAGATAACCATGTACATCCTGATTGCTCTCAATATTGTTTTCATTTCTTTTTATATACAGTAAGTTTTCAAGAATAAACACGGAAGGAAGAGTGAGTATTTTTAATGCCCCAAATGCCTCTCTACAGTCCCGAGTGTAGCCCAGCCCCGCTACAATCCTAATGGCCCTGCGTTGGAGGCCAAATATACGAGATGCCTGAGGAGCATGTCCCCAAGCAAGAATGGCGTAGGACATGCGAGAATGAAAGACTGCAAAAGAGGCTGAGCGGACTGCGTCCTGTGAAATGCAAGTTTTTAAATTGCGTAATAGATACAAGTTCTTTGCAAGTCGACCCGCCAGACTGTCCACATGCTCCTTCCACAGAAGTGTAGGGTCAAGATCAACCCCCAAAAATGTCACCTTTGAGGTGCAATTGCAGCCTTCCAGGTCCCGCATGGCAATCACCATCCTATTTGTCCTCTCTATTACGCAATAGTTTGTTTGCTGCAAACCATTCTTCAGTCGCCTCGAAGGCCAGTTGAGATCTCTGGAGTGACGATTGCAGAGATCCCCCACGAACCATGATTGTCGTATCATCAGTAAACAGTGTGAATTTGCTTTCCTGGTTTATCAGGGGAAGATCATTTATATATATTAGAAATAATAATGGCCCAAGCACTGAGCCTTGTGGAACCCCAATGTTTAACACACTGCTTGCTGAAAACACGCCATCCAACTTGACACACTGAGTTCTGTCTTTTAAATATGATGCTGGCAACTTTATACTAGAATTTGTAATGTTGTAAAAAGATAGTTTTTTAAGGAGGATGCTGTGATCCATGCAATCAAATGCCTTGCTCAAGTCACATGAAAGGACTGTACCATACTCAAGACTGCCGAAACCATCCAGGATGCCAGAGAGCAAGTCCAACACTCCCATTATAGTATTTCTTCCCTTCCTGAATCCAAACTGGCTTTCTGAGAAATAATTTTCATTCTCTAAGTACGCTACAAGTTGTCCTGCTAAACACTTTTCAAAGATTTTAGATATAACGGGTAGTATGGAAATTGGTCTATAATTCCCCGGCATCTCCGGGTCCCCCTTCTTGTGGATAGGAATGACAATTGCTCTTTTTAGGGCCGATGGAAAAGTTTTTTCAGAAAATTCTTTAAATTTTCTATCAAAAATGTCATTCTTATATTGTTTTTTGGCCTCACCGAGAAGATGTAGATGGTCTCTCATTTGTCGAAGACCATCATTAAACCAGGATGTGTTACAACGCTGGTCCGAGCGCACCACATATTGCTTTTCTGGGAAGGATGTTAGAAATGCCTCATCAAGAATGTTAAGAAACTTATCAAATTCATCGTCCACATTATATTTTGTATTGTTAACAAAGTTAAAACTACTAGATTCAATTGTATTGTAAAATTTAAACAGGCCTCGTTGAGTTATTGGCCTGAAAACTTTTTTAGATTTAGTATTTTTAACCGAAGGTATATCTATGTTGA
This sequence comes from Pissodes strobi, assembly GCA_016904865.1. Taxonomy (NCBI): domain Eukaryota; kingdom Metazoa; phylum Arthropoda; class Insecta; order Coleoptera; family Curculionidae; genus Pissodes; species Pissodes strobi. The sequence goes on from MU185347.1 coordinate 130,062, forward strand.
CTGAAACCATTTGTGCTTTATGATCGGACAAATTTGCATCAATGACTTCCGAAGCTAATACCTGAGACTCCTCATTCACAAAAATGTTATCAAGGCAGTAATTCAGTCTGGTTGTGTTGCATATTGTTTGTTTAAGATTATAACTAACCAGGACCTCCAGGAGACCCAGGGTGTTACTGTCACCCTCACCAAAATGAACATTGAAATCTCCCGCTATTACAAGGTTTGAGCCCTGCTTAAGTTTATTCAAAGTAAATTCCATTTCTGCTAAAAATCCATTAAAATTCCCAGAAGGTGATCTGTAGACTGCTAAAATATACAAATCCAAATTATTTAAGTACACACAAGAACATTCAAAACATTTTTCTAGCATAGGGACATGGACATTTAAAATTTTAAAACTTGAACAATGACAATTCTTAATGAAAATAGCAGTACCACCTCCGACGAACTCTTGCCTAACTGAAAAACCTACCAGAATGTAACCTACTATTGTTAAAAGATCTATTTCCTGTTTTGTGAGCCAGTGCTCAGTTACACAAATTACATCACAGTTTTTATCTGATAAAAATGCTTCTAGTACAGGAATTTTATTTCTTAATGATCTAATATTTATATGAAGTACCTTAAGATTTAAGTTCTGTCTCTGTCCTTCGGGTTGGGTCGGTTTTCTCCATTGTTTTGTGGGGTCCCCTTTTGGCTCTGAAGGTTTAGAAAATGGTTTACGATGGTACCTTTGGGCCATAGTTCACCACAGAGATACCTATCTCAAGCATGGTGGGGTACTGCTAATTTAAAGGAACTGCGGTATTTGCCCTTCATAGTCCTAATTTTGTTACAGCTACAACCCCTCTCAAGATTCCTCTTCATTAAGTAAGCCAGGACATTTTCGCTGGTTACCTCTGGTCCCAGTCCTGATACAAACAAAAAGGACATTCTTTCAGCAGCACATAATTCCGCTGGATCTTCACCCTTTATTGGGGCTGGACGTTTTAAAGTAGAGGTCGTAGAGGAGTGTTTTTTTAGAGTTATGTTTTTGTTTTTGTAAACAACTTTTGTCCATGACTGCGAGTTGTCATTGTCAGTGTCATTTGCCAGCAAAGAATTGACGTCGGCATTGACTTTATTGTCGGGCTTATGGAAATTTGTTGCCGTCAGGGTTGCCAGATTTGGCGAGTCGGTTTTCTGCTCCTTACTATCCATAATTAAAATGTCGTCTTCACAAATTTGGAGGTTAGGTTTGTTGTTTTGGTTTAGGATTATTAATGCTGCCCCAGAGTTTTTATTTGAAGGGCCTGCTTACTTGATGTAGCCGTAGATTGGGCGGTTTTTTCACGTCCCTCAGGAGCCAATGGCAATGACGACGATTGTTTAACGCCTTTTTCACCGGCTTGTTTACACTCCGATGACAAAGCCCGGTTTTTCCATAACAAAGCATTTTCCTCAAGGAGTCTATTCTTATCTTGAAGTTCTTTGATTATTTTCCGTAAATACTCAATTTCCATGTCCTTAATCTTGATATCCGTGTCAGAGGTCGATTGTAGAACACTTTGTTTTCGCGCCTTTCCAGGGTCAGCCTCGTGCACACAAGTTGTCGATTTTTTGCTTGCTGCCTACTTCAAACACGAGTTATGAAACTTTTCGTTGCACTTTAAGCACTATATTAAGCTTTCCGAATACTTTTTACAGTGGAAACACGCCGATTTCTCACTTTTTTCACCCTTTCCGTCTGCGAGCTTTTCTGACGCGTGATCAGTCGTCGCCATCTTGGATTATTATATTCACAGTACACTCGACGGAAATAGTGAGAATTTTCTTTTCCATGTTCGCGCTAGAGCGCAAAATAAAGATCCACGGCATTCGTCGATTTTGCGATTTCATTTCAATTTAGTAATTAGTTATTTTGCGCGCGGCTGGAGAAAAATTGTTGTTTTCCTGGGGTGAAATAAATTTATTCGTAGTTTAATTATAACTCATTCATACTACGGACATACAGGGTGTTATCACCAAACTATATGGTGAAAAACAATAAGTTATACACATGTTGGGGTGTTCCCCGACACCATGTTCATGTGTTTTATGGGGTTTCTCGCTTATGAGTGGAAATAGAAAGATACGGTTTGCGCAATTATTGGTTGTAACTTTTTGATAAAATGAAAGATGCCATAACTATATTTGTCACGGCCTTTTTAGTTTTTGAGGTACTTATCTCGAAAATTTGTCGGTATTTAGAAGGTTATTGTAAATACAAAAGCGATTTTTTATAGATTTTTACTATAGAGTCCAGTCGCGTACTTAGATTTTTCTAAACACAACTTTTTTTAGGGGCCATTATATATATTTTCCTAAAATCAAATCCGGTTTTTCATTAGCCTTCCAAAAATAATGTATAGTCTATATTTATTTAGACAAGCGACGTGACAATTCAGAAATTTATTGAAATGTTATACCTTTTTGTAGTAGGCTATCCTGGAGTGTTAAGCAGCGGAAAATTAATTCAATGTTTTTGCGTCATAATTTTCCATCCTTTTTTCTATTACAAACGAAGTTCAATAGCGTCTTCATTATTTAAGAGATATTAATTGACTATTGCTTTTATTTTTACCAATAGAGTTAATCATAAATATGCAACAGAATCAAAAGCAGTATTTACCAAAGTCAAGAGTGGTTAAGATTCAAATTATTTTATAAAAATAAAACCTAATTGTTTTTAAATGTTAAAGATAATAATTCTTAAGTAATTGGCTTCATGCTGAAGAACGCATAATCTTCAATAAAACATAATATAAAAATATAACTTTACTTATAACAAAATTGTAATACATACTAATGTTTAAAAATAATGTTAAAATTGCTGCCCGTTATGCCAATTATGCACATCCGACATAATTTCTGGATTCTCCCTAAAGCTTTGAGATTTATCAAGGAATGCTCTGTCAATTCCCTAAATGCATTTTCTTTGGCGCCACGTTATAAAATAAAAAAAAATCCAGTATGGAAAGATCAGGTGGTCGAGGTGGCTACCTCATCGATGCAGCAATGAGCCCTAAAAATTTCGAGCAAATTAATTTGAAGCATTTCCATGTAACGGTCAGTGCTTAAACTGCCTTTGTAGATAACATATGCAATTTTTCTTAACCCAAATCTGCTCTGACGTTCTTTGGGAAAGATTTTATGTGGTTTTTCTTGCGGCCAGTTGCATGAATTGCATGAACCAATGACACAATTGGACGCACGGTGCACGGTTAGGAAACTCGTACTTTATTTTCAATTTTCCTACCTACGAAGTTTCGGAATTTACAGACACGCATTCTAGTACGTTGCCCGTCGCTTGCTCGTTTTCATTATTATAGGTTGTTGGTCGTGTTTTTTCAAAGGAACATACTGGATTAAGTTGTTCTTTATTTGAATACTTTTTTATCTAGCTCTGCTCTTTCTGGATATCTACAAATAAGACCATTGCAGATTTAAGGAAACTTACCTGTTCAAGTAGGCTTGTCCGACATCCTCTGCGTCTTTGCTACACACATTGTAGCAAGTATTCATGTCATATTTATCGCTATTTTCTAATCGATTTAGCATGGGCATGTTAGAACACACTTAATAAAAGCTTTGTAAATTTAATAAAATTCTAAATTATGTAAAGCGATTAGTTAATTGGTTAACAACCAGTCCATATGCCTGGCTCACTCAGCAGTGTTAATATTTATAGCTGTGAATCGTAGAGGTTGCCGAAGGCTCCACTAAATTTTCTATTATGAATATATCAATCAATTTTTAGCATTGAAATTAGGGTAGCAAGATTTAGAAAAATACCCTATATAAGAATATCGAGAAACCCTAAAAGAAATTGACAAGCTCAACTTGACATTGCCAAAATAAACATCAAAGATCCTAATTAAGCTATTTATTTAAATAATAAATAGATTATCAGACATAACGTGCACAATGGAATATTAATTAGGTCTCAAACCTAATTGAGATTATAGTATCGCACTTAAAATAATAATAATAAGAAGTCTTAATCTTAAGTTCTAAATCACCAATACTGTCAGAACGCCCTAAATAAAGATTAATCCTCTAAATAAAAACAATTATAAATTAATCCCATGGTAGCGAAATAAATTAACCCGTGAAGATCTACAGGGGTAAATAATTCGGTAACCTGCTTATGCACAAAAACCTAAAGTGTTTGTTATGCAGTTGTCACAGCAAAACACAGTAAGTGAGTATACACAATACAAAAAGTAATATACTGATAAAGTACAATAATATATTAGCAAGTCATTTGCTAATAATAAACGACCTTTAGTCAATTAATGGTAAATTGGATAAAAATAAGATGAATAATTATATGACCTACAATAGCATTTAGATAAATGTACGTAACGCAAAAAAGTATATCAGATAATTACCATCCTAGCGAATCATTAGCTAATCAAGATCTCAGATACGGCAAGAAAGTCTGTATTATTTAATCAAATAAGGGTAAGAAACGGTAATAGAGACAGTAAAAGGTAGTATGAATTGAAAGTGGTAAGTTCGATAAAAATTAGATAGGTAATTATAGGGCCTACGTGTATGTCCGTTTCATCTGCTAACACGGAATTGAAATTCCTAGCAGTGGTTGGTGGCTATTTCCCATCCCACACGGCTACTTGGCTGGACCATATTAAGGCTTCTACTACTCTTCCTTTGACGCTTGACGTCACACCATGAGGTCAGCATCACTTCGACAAAAGGGTCTGAAACGAGCAGGAATGAAACTTGAAAAACTCTCTAGGCCAGGGAATGACCGGGCCGAGGGTGGAGGTTCAGACCCGAGGAAGGACCCTAGTTGAATTATAACTTTTTTAACTATCTAATATCACTTTACATAAAGTACATTTACGAGACGATATTGTCGCGAGTAATCGTGATGACAGTTCTTTTAACTTTTTCTTAATGCCTCCACCGGTCTGTCATCATACGTTTGAATCGCGATGCCACGCCCTATTCAGCGTGCAGGGGTGTAACTCTGACGGTAATACTGGGTTCTTTACGTAAGGTGAGAAGCGAAGATAAAGAAAGCACTTAAAAACAATAAAGTATATTAGGTAAACTTAATGAGAAAAGATTAACAATGTATATTGGTCAAAGACCCAACGATAGAGTTTTTAACAGCGTTTACTGGTCAGAAACTTAATGAGACTAGCTTATACCCAATTATTAAGGTGCGCATGCTTTCTCGACTTGAGGTATGTTTGATGAATTGTTTATAGGTCTTTTTGGTCACTGCTTTGTAAATATAGTTTATCTTATGTTGCGTTGCGTTTTATTTAATGTTAAGGTATTTAAGAGCACTTGGACACTACACTTTGAACTACTTGACAGACTACTTAGAAACTTCACTCGAAGAACTTTGACAGACTCGACTTTTCTACTGTGGTTAATGAAACCCCTAGTCTTAGCAGTCGATGTGGCTAACCAAGAACTAAGTTTGTGGTAGGAAAAGGATTAGAACTTTAGCAATCATGTGACTAACCAAAGAGCGGATTGAACCAAAAGCAGTCATGTGACTAACTCTGGAGCTGGCTTGGTTGAGACCAAAAGTCTGACGAACTGAAGGTTTGCCAGTGTATTTATATTAGAGAAATTGCTGATCATTACATGCTTAAGGTTCATAATCGCTCCCGTTGACTGCTCGCGTTGTTTATAGTTTGCTTTTAATGTTTATTAAATAATTTCAAGTTCAAACTTGGGACAGGGTGATAATTAGTTAGTAGCTTTATGAATTATTATATTTGACACGTTCCCTCGCCCTCTAAAACGTTGTCCCCAACGTTTGCACGACCTCTATCGTTTAAAAAAAGAAAGACCTCAATTCGAAAAAACTTGCCGCATAATACTATGTGATATTACAATTTATATAACCTAAAAACATATCCATCAGTGGTCGTGTTACTTTCTGGATCCAGGCTGATCCTTAGTAACTCCCTCTAGCCTCCACTGCAGTCTATATGTCTTAGTATTAACATACCACTAAACTGTTTGAGGGTATCGCAAGTGAGAGCCTGCTGGAGAGACTAGTCTGGACATCCACTGGTTTTTGATACATGCAAAAAAAAGAAACATATTTTTATAAATTGTCTTTGAAATTTTATACTTAACTCTAATTCTAGATTAACCGAGAACAAGTAGAATGTAGAATTCTCCACTAAGTATTTTGCATATTTGAAATATCTATACTTTACCGTTGACTGTCAAATAGGCGCCTATTCGACAATCAACGCTTGTTTGCATAATTGCTATAGTTACAGCTAACAGGGAATGCGTCCATCCCCCGCTAGTTGAACTTTGCTTTCTAATTATAAACAATTTTAATTCTAGAGTTACTAGGGAGATAGTTTATAGCACTTCTTTCTATAATTATTTACATTACTTAATTCAAATAAGTCGATCCTGTTTTTAATATTACCCAACTCTATTTACCATATCTATTACATGGAAAATTATCGGGCTTATTTATGTATACAGATGGGCTTGTTTTCCCATATTAAATTTAACTATATTACCCCTATTGTAGATAATTCCATAATTGTAAAGAAAAAGTTTGATTAATTATGTCTTATTAAATTATTTTGTACAGCTAACATTATATTACTTAAGTACGGTCCTTTTTATGAGACTAATATTTATAGCTGTATTTTATGTCTCTTATTATACAATTCTAGCCACATTTAGACTTGTTTACTTATGTAAAAATATGCTGACTTTTTATAGTCTCTTAATCGACTTATTTATGTTTGCTGACCATATTTATATTTAAAAATGTTTATCTACACACAATTTACCGATTTTAGTTCCATGAAATGTCGTACAGTCAATTAGTCTAATATGTAACATTAATAAATAAAAGGTATCTTATACTTTACGCTACAATATTTTCTTTTTTCTGGCTTGTCCCTCACTTCTTGGTGGCTAGATGGCGCCCTTTGAAAACTGCTGAGAAAGTATCCATCTTTGCTTCGTGTCCCTTGTTGAGTATCGATATGTCTGCCCCATCTCTACATGAACGAGTATTCGCCCAGAAGTTCTGGTGCTTTCTTCGTTTTTTTTTCTCTTCGACTGGTACCCCTGTCAATTCGTCGACCTCGAACTGCTTGACCTCTGGGAAATTGCTATGATCGTCATTTATTTCTACGGTAGCGTTTTTTGCATTGTGTAGATCCTAGATCAAATAAATTAGCATTAAAATTTGTTACATTGATATAATGACGAAGATTTGTGTTAGATTTTGCACCTTTTGGTCGGTTTTATGTTCCTGCCGAATGCAGTTTTTTGCAATGTGACCAGGGATTTGCCTATGAAGTTTGAATCTTGGCAGGTGCTTTGAAGCGAAAAGGTAAGTGTTGTATTACCTATAATCATTATTTTTGGCCTCTTTGGAAATAGGAATAAATGCTAGAGCATATAAAATCTCTGAGCCAAGGGTGTTTGATGCATGAGTTTGAATTTCTTGGAAACATTTCGCGTGACTGAGTTTGAGGTTAGAAATATGCGTGGTAAGGATAAATGACCTTTTTCGCCATGTACTCCATGTGGGGCTTGAATATTGACAAGAAAAATTTTATCAATGATTATTTATTCCATTCCAAGCTGTAGATGACGTGTATTACTGCTAGTTTAACATGGAAGTGGTTATGTGAAGATTAATTATAGCTTTTTAGGTTACGGAAGCATGGAATAGGAATAATAAGAGTCCCTGGGACTTAATGGCTTATGGTTTGGCTGAACTGTCATTGCTGGCTGCTGTGGCACCACATGTTCCAGTTTTCCCCAGTCTGTCCATGGAATGGTTTTCGACATAACTACTGGATCCTCACGTCTTCTTTCTACAACTGTAGGTAAGTCGCTTGATTTTATTGCTTAGCTTTAGTTTTATTCATGTTTGTTGTCTCGTCTTTTGATAATTATTTTCAGTTTCTGCCAGATATTGCATGTCCTGCTGCAGCTGTTTTCATTGTTGTGTTATAATTTATATCTGACTCCATATATCTCACAATATTTAGATATCTTTTGTGATTATAATGCTCTCTTCTCAGCTTTTTTTGTTATATTTTTCTTAAGTATTTCTTCGCTTTTTAGGTCTGGATTTTGGATTATTGGATAGTTATTTGTACTGGTTTCTCAATACTCGAGGGACTGCTGTCGTCTGTGCACATCTGTACCTTCTGAGATGAACCAAACTCGCAAGGATCTGGTAAATTGGTAAATTGATATTTAATTATTCTGATATATATACATTGTTTCTCTATACACCTATATCTATTCTAATTTCTTTATATTACATTCCCATGTCTGAGGTTTCCTTATTCTTTACTTAATCTGTACTTTATTCTGTTTCTTTCGTATTTATAATTAATTCATTAGCTTTACTACTTCCTTATATATGTATGCTATATTTTTGAACTCATATTATATATACATCTTTGTATGTTTCCTCAATTGTTTCAACTTATTGATGCTTCTCAACAACTTTCCTTTAGTTATTTCACCTTAGGTATGCAACTTTTCATACTTTATGTGAACACTTTATTCTATGTATTTTCATGTTTACGATTACATGACTAGTTATTTCATTATTTCCTTATCTATTACAAGGCAGTGATAAGTTAATCTATCTATGTCTCTATGCTTATCTATCTATCCTTCATTATGTGACTAGCTTTATGTACAAAATATAGGACATTATAATATTATTTATATAACCATGTATGCTCTTTTTTAAACACATTGTATAAACATGTTTTGCTTAAACGTTTCTCCATTATTTCACCTTATGTATGCTTTACATACACAACTTTTGCTTATATATTGCCTCACTATGTATGCTTCTTCTTAAAACATCTTCTATATTTTTTCTCACTTTACATAAACAACTTTTCAACTTGTGTATGCCTCTTCTATATTCTTCATGCTTTACGTAAACATTTCTTGCTTATGTAAACATTTTATCTGAACTTCTGCGGTACCAAAATTTTTGCTAACATCCTTACTGTCAGTATAGCTATTTCAGTCCGTATGCTCCAATTTCCAATGCCTAAATTCTTTGCTTATCATTAAGATAAACTTTAGTTGCAGTCTTATTTAGGCCGGAGAACATTTTACTTTATAATGCTTCCTCGTATACACATATATTCCTCCTGTATATACTCTCAATACACAATTTTAACGGCAACTCAGTTTTCCTGCTTGTCTCGAATACGATAATCCTGCAACTGGGCCATTTACTTGTGCTTTATTATGAATATCTTCACCTTATTTTCACCTATTTATTTTGCATACATAGTTTACTAATCTTCTCATTAATATTCACTTAACACGACTTATTCTAGCTTCTTTTTTCTTCATAACTCCTTCTATGTACTATGCTATGTGTATTGTCTATTTATATGCAGTTCCTTAACCTCCTAAGTGTTTTTATCTATATATTTGTCTTAATAACACTTGGGTATATATTATTCTTATTTATGTTTCACTATGTACAACTTTTATTTACATTGAGACTTTGATCCCACCTCCCATTTTTGTTTTTGCTTGTTTCTTCTTTAGTTTCTTATTTTACTTGGGTACTTGTTTCATATATATTTGTATTTTCCTTATCTTTGTCGTCTTCACTAGTTTCTTCTTCTTGCTCCATGGTTTCCTTTAGTTTCTCCTATACAAATCTGTTGTATTGCTCCATTTTAATTTAACAATCAGTTGTATTTAATTTATTATCTTTTTCTTTGCAGATACGGACCTGGCCTTGGTCACACCATGCAGTTCTATTCTTGACCTTTCCCAACTAGCGGTGGCGCGGGCGCTTGGATTCAATGACCTTGCAGCTTTTAGCGTCCGCCGCAAGATGGCAACGTGTATGCAGCAATGGACGTAGCTTGAACGCGCGTAGTTTAAAATTGCCCTATCATTGTAAATAAAAATGTTTGAATTTCATTAGTTTTATTTGCCCAACAACACTGCGCGAATGATTAAAGGCGCGTGATTTGAATTTTTCAATTATAATTTAATTGTTTTTCTTGACCTATCAGTTTTCTAACGTAAATTACAGCACGTTGGTAGAGACGTGGTTCTAATATCAATGACGTCATCTATTGTGAAACGACTTTACGATAAAATGTTCACGATGTCTCTTGTCAAAAATTTAATAGAGATGGCAACTGTACACTAGGTCGCGCATGCTTTAAGAGCGAGTGGTACTGTTTATAAAGTTCTTTGTTAATTGTATTATATGTTATAGTTTTTCTTTAGGGTTGGGTTTTATTTAAGAGCACTAAGGTATCTAAGAGCACTTGGACACTACACTTTGAACTACTTGACAGACTACTTAGAAACTTCACTCGAAGAACTTTGACAGACTCGACTTTTCTACTGTGGTTAATGAAACCCCTAGTCTT